>CAUYQV010059127.1:0-19875 GCA_963574575.1 Galagoides demidoff | reverse complement strand
TGGATGTGGAGAGAAGGGAACACTTTTACACTGCTGGTGGGATTGCAAACTGATACAACCTTTTTGGAAGGAAGTATGGAGAACCCTCAAAGAACTCAAGCTAGACCTCCCATTTGATCCTGCAATCCCATTACTGGGCATCTACCCAGAAGGAAAAAAATCCTTTTAGCATACGGACACTTGCACTAGATTGTTTATCGCAGCTCAATTTACAATAGCCAAAATGTGGAAACAGTCTAAATGCCTCCCAACCCAGGAATAAATTAATAAACTGTGGTGTATGTATATCACGGAATACTATTCAGCCATTTAAAAAAAATGGAGACTTTACAGCCTTTGTATTAACATGGACGGAAATGGAACACGTTATTCTTAGTAAAGCATCACAAGAATGGAGAAGTAGGAATCCTATGTACTCAATTTTGATATAAGGACAATTAATGACAATTAATGACATGGTGGTGGTAGGAGAAGGAGAGAGCAGAGAGAGGAAGGAGTGGGGAAGGGAATAGCAGAGAGAGGGAAGGAGCGGGTGGGGTCCCAGTGTGTGCCACACCTTTTGGGGGCAACACAATTGTAAGAGACTTTACCTAACAAATGCAATCAGTGAAACCTGGTTTCTTGTATCCTCAATGAATCCCCCACAATACATTAAAAAAAAAAAAAAGATAACATGTTATTATGCAGGGAGGAATTTAAAATTGCACATGAACTTTATGTCCGCCCTGTATGTCCTGAGTTTTCAGAAACCTCCATCACACCAGTCTGATGGAGGTCTGGAAAATGCAGACCAGTCACACAGACCAATCTGAGGACTGAGCACTTTTCTTTATTCTAAGTTTCTTCCTAAGGGGTCTGGAGAGAACTGCATCTTCAGGTCAAATCTCCATGTGTAACCTCCATGGATTGGCTTATGATTTTCTTTATAACTTCTGCTTTCCTAAAACGTACCCCTACCTTTAAAAACCCTTATTTGTAAACCATCTTGGGGTTCGGAACTTAAGCATAGCTGCCCATTCTACTTACGTGACGGCATGCAATAAAGCACATTTTTCTCCCACTGCAAACCGCAGCATCAGTGTCTGGCTTTACTGCACCAGGCAAGCAGACCTCAGTTTGGTTGGCTAACAGTTCAATATCCAGGTCCAAATGATACCACTTTGATCTGCTAAAATTTAGGATGTTAGTGACTAGAAATCTCCTGCTTAGCAGTTAAAATGTTTTGAGTAGTCTGCTGTCCTGGACATGGTTCTCAGACCTTCCACATGTATTAACTCACCTAACTGTCGGAGTAACCTTATAGCAAAGTCTTTCAACCTTTTTTTATCTCACAGCACATTTGAACCTACAGTTAAACTTCCATGACACACTTAAATTAGGTTGATTAATAAACAACTAGAAATACTGTGTTTTAAACTTCTTACAAAAATAATTTATGATCTTTAAAAATTTTCACGGCACACCAGTGTGCCATGGCATACCAGTTTGGAAAAAAAATAAATCACTGCCTTATAGGGTTAAGTATTGTGATTGTTCTCACTTTACAGAGAGCACTGAGGCAGAGAGTGGTCAAGGAGCTTGTCCCAGGGTCATGTGGGGGAGGTGCTGGGACTCAGAAGCAGCTCCTCCATCCCAGAGGCTGCCCCTTAGCTGCAAGTCTAGAAGAGAAGCTGCGAATGCTGTCGAATGCTGTCTGCCCTGCCCGAATGCTGTCTGCCCTGCCCGTGCCAAGGACCTGCAGCCGCCCCTCCTCCTTCTCCCCCTTCCTCCCATGGCAGAATTACCTAGCTCTGACTGCAGCTCTGGAAAACGAATTTTGCAAACACAGCACGGGGGAAGGTTAACTATTTCCCTGGAAGTCTTTTCCAACAAAAACAAATTAACAGCTGGATGGTACTGGATGTAAATGAAACTGACAAATTTCAATGTAGTAAAGAGGTTCAACGTCTTTTCATCGCCTCCTTCACCAGAGGCTGAGCGCCTTGCCATGGTTGACATAAATCTCCTCTCCCCAACTTTTTCCTTATTACTTAAACTCTAAAGTGCTAAATACTTTTTTACTTGTATTAAATTGATAATACAGTTGGATGTTTTCACTGTTCAGTGCAGCATTAAAAGCTCAGGCAGTCACAGTGGCAGTTTATCAAACAAAAGTTACATAGTAAGGACATCAGCAGGGTGCTCTTCCATTTCATTCACTCAAACTATTTTGAGCCTGTAGTGTGCACAGAGGCACATTCTAGACAAAGTCCCTGCCTGCCTGATGCCAGCAGGGGAGAAAGTCAAAAAGGAATGAGCAAACATACAGGCCTATGTGTACATGTGCACAACTTCAGGAACTGACAAGTGATACTAAAACAGAGCAAGCCAAGGGAGAGTACAAAATGTGTGTGGCCATAGTGAAATCAGTCACAAGAAAGGGAGCAGGAGATAGTGAGGAGCCAGCGTTTTCTGAATCGCCACCTCTCTCTTAAGTCCATGCTCCCATCACCTACTGCTGGACAACTGTCATGCTTTCCTAAATGAATCTTCCATTCTTGCCTCTTACAGCCAATTCTCCACATAAGCCAAATGATCCTTATAAAATATAAATCAGCTCAGGTCACCTCCCTGCTCAAGACCTCTCAAATATATCCATCTCAGCCAAGAAAACACATAAGCTCCATGCCCTGCCTAGCGAGGCTATTGGTGTGTGGGGACTACTCACCCTCCATGCCAGCCCCCTGCTCCCTCCACTCCCTGCATGGCCCTTGTTCCTGTCTTGGGGGCTCTCCACATGGCATGTCCTCTTCTAGGAGCTCTTCGCCAATCTAAAATAGCTCCCAATGAGGCACTCTCTATCCCTCGCTCTACTTGGCTTTTCTTCACAGCCTGTAATGCTACTTAACATCTGAGCTACCTATTTCTTCATGTCCTATCTTTATTCACCTCTGTTAACCCCAGTGCCTGGAACAGCACTGTGTACAAAGTAGATGTTCAATAAATATACATCAAATGAAAGAATGAATGACTTTCATGAAGTCATCACTGACTCGGTTATGCAGAGTCAACTTATTCGTAGGCCTGGGCATCTAAAGAATCATGCCACCTGTCCAGGGACTTTTGGTTCAAATCCTGACACCTGTAAGCCCAGAAGGCCACATTGTCCATCTGAGCCAATTGCTCCAAGAAGCTGACCCTCTGATTCTGACCCTAAGAGAACAAGGATTCTGAGAAATCATTTGACAACCTAACATTTATGCAAAAATCCTATCACATTGCTCTTAGTTGATGAATTTCTCTAAATTTTAAAGGAAGTAGAGTTGCCCTCTCAAATCCTCTCTGCTGGTGAGCAAGTAGACAGAATTTCTAAATAAGCAAGACCGTCTTCAGTGTTCTTTACTTGCATGGATTATGTCCTATGGCCACTCGGTCTTCACATACCTCCTCTCTGCTCATCAGATGGGCAAATCTCCCTTGTCACTAGGACAGTGGAGTGTATCTCATTCAGGGTGACCATCACTGTACAAAAGGCCTACACATTTCAGGCTAAAAGCATAACTGGGCTGTAACTCAACCATCCACTTTGGTCTGCTCTACTTTCCCATTAGGGAGACAGGTAAGGTTGAAGAATCAGTCTTCTGTCTCCTTTCCCCCAAGCTGGGAAAAATGAGCCATGCTGTGTGAACCCCAGGCCTCACCCAGGTGCTCCTAGTCATAACCTAGGGGTCCTCAACCTCCTAAGGACAGCAGATCTCCAGGTAATCCTGCCTCATAGAATTCCTTCTTCCAAACCCAGTACAGTCTGACTACAGGGAAACAGCACCAGGTCATGGACAGAAGCTTTTGCATCTTGGAGGAATATAAAACATACTATTTAGTCACATCTCTCCACTTTTACATAGGAATTGGTTTTTTTCTCTTGGTTATTCATTTTGCCACCTGCTGGCACTTACTGGCAGATAAGTGATTGTCAAAGACTGAGCAGGTTAGAGAAAGAAAGATTTAAAATTGGGAAAGCTTTATTCTGTCACATAATTTCATTTTTTGGAAACTGAAAAACACCACTATGATATGATTCTAGGTACTGAGTACCTGAATCAGTTAAGCACTCGTATCAAAATTACTACAGAAATGAAACAAGATGTGTAACACACAGGGCTTTTGTTTGGCTGCACAGTAATCATGTAAAAATGGCAATTAGTTCCTTTAAAGGATGATAATTAACATTGCCTTTACATAACCCCTTTTTTTTTTTTAAGTTTTTCTTCTTTACTGATGTTTTCCTGCATCAGCAATCAGGGAAGTAATCAACATTGATGTCAAGCATTTTCCCTGAGACATAAACACTTTCATCAACACCTTCACATACACAGAGGCATTCCCATTTGGAAGATGGGGGAGGAAAGAAGATAGGGGGTTCGAAAGGCATAGTTCTTCCCCTTGCAGCATTCTAGAATACTCTTGCTGCTGACTGCGGACTGCAGGATGAGGCCCTGCCCATAGACTCAAGACTGCAAAGAAAAGTCTCCTTTGCTTCTTAAGTGCTATTCCCAGGCCAACTTCCCAAAGAGATGTAGCCAGTTTTGAGCATTTTGTCAGGCACTAAGTATATATGACAATGCATAGGGATGCTCCCTGCCTTTGAGGGTGGGACACATCAGTAGATAGTCATGAGATAAAAGTACAACTCATCTATTGGTTCGGACAAGTGATTGTTGAGGATTTATATGCCAGGCTCTGGGCTCAGTGCCTGTAGCTGAGCAGCTAGGGTGCCAGCCACATAAACCAGAGCTAGCGGGTTCAAACCCAGCCTGGGCCTGCCAAACAAAAATGACAACTACAACCAAAAAATATCTGGGCACTGTAGCAGGTGCCTATAGTCCCAGCTACTTGGGAGGCTGAGGCAAGAGAACCGCTTAAACCCAAGAGTTTGAGGTTGCTGTGAGCTGTGACACTATGGCACTCTACCAAGGGTGACATAATGAAACTCTGTCTCAAAAAAATAAATATACATATACATTCATATACATATACATATATATATGCATGCCAGGCTCTGGTCTGGATGCTGGGCCCAAGGCAGTGTGCAAATACAACAGTGCCTAATATGCACAAGATATTGCAAAAACAGAAATGTCTTTCATCGGATCCAAGAGGACGGAGGAAGGCTTCTGTGAAGAAGACATTCGAAACCCTGGAAGGATAAAAAGATTGGGTAGAGGACATCACCAACAGTGGTAAGAGCACATGCATCAGTCAGGCACACCCAAGCCCACCTCTCCCTGTGGACCCTGAATGTAAGTGAGGCAGGGAGCGGCCACAGTGAATCTGGGGATGTGAGACAGGGTGGGCAAGGGCTGGGAATGCCACAGCAGGACTGACCGCTCTCCCAGAGTCAAAGTGACCTTGAAGTGCCCTGAAGCTCAGGAATGACATGATCCACTTCCCTTGTCAGATGCAATTCCCTCCTAACTTGGTTTTTATTTTGCAGCCATTGCATCTCCATTAGAAGCTTGAAAATGCATTAAAAAAAATTAGCAAATACAAATAAGTCTCAAAGAATAAGGCATTTAAGATTTTTCTGTTTTGATTAGAGAAGCACTGAAAAGGGGGGAGAAAAAAAGAAGAAACCTTATCACAGACCAAATATTTTTAAAAATTAAGTGAGCTAAAAAGCAGCTTCCTAGGGACAAACCTTCCTGACTTGGCAATTTTGCTGGAACTGTTCATTTCCATCTCTGCTGGGACCAACAGAAGCTGCATGGTAAACGTTTTCCACATTCCCTGTGGCCTGCTGCCCACATAACACCTCCGTTACAGCCCCATCAAGATACAAAGTTGGCCACTGAGGCTCACGGTAAACGAGCCAGCTTCTGACAGATCCAGAGACAAGTGGAAACACATATCCTCACCACTGATGATGGCTGCAGAAAAAGCTACTTTTTAAAATAGTTTTAGTTAATTGAATAAGACAACATTCTTAAGGGCATTCAAGCTGAGTACTCAATTTCTCCATCATGTGAAGGGCAATTTCAGATCTTGCTGGCCCCGACTTCAACTGTTCATCCATTCAGGGTCTATAAACAAGACTACTTTTATAGACAAGACTACTCAGAAAATGGTATTCTGAATACACTGATGCAATAAGATTACAATGCCATGCTGCAGTTTCCAATCCAAAGCCAATGGTGAGTGAGTGCACCAGTTTATTGATTAAACCTTAACCCTGTAAATTAGACTAGCTTCCGATGAACTAGACAGCTTCAATACAAATGCAAACAAATTTAATTTCTATACAATTATCTGCCTTCGAAATAAAGTTATAAAGCCCACTAAGTGATATTGTAATTAGGTTGGCTGTTTTCTTCATTATGGAAGCAAGCATATTAAACTGTTCTATCTCAAACACCAATGTTGCTATTAGTGAACCCATGCACGAAACAAGGAGTGTTTGTTAATCAAAGTTGTCAAGATGTTTAATTGCCACGTTTTGGAATAGTTCAAATGTCTCCAGTTAAAACTCAAACTAAGAGATGGGTTAAAAAGTAGTTTTACCTTTCTGCTATGTGTAACTGCACTTAGGTAACAAAAAAAAAAAAAAGGCAAAACTGATCTGTGCTATTAGAAGGGAGGGTAGTGGTTACGTAAGTGTGGCTGGTGAGGTGGGACGCAGTGATAGCAGCCAGAGAAGGCACAAGGGGGGCGTGTAGGGACTGTACAGGTTTTGTGCTTATCTTGTTTCTCCAACTAACATAGGTGTGTTTGCTTGTCACAGCTCATCAAGCTGTAAACTAGACGTGTGCACTGCTCTTTATGTATCAATACGTCTTAAAATATTGAGAGTGGAAGACAAAGTACAATCCACTCTCACAAACACCACAAGCTGTCAGAAGTTCAGATCTGTGTGGCATTTGAAAGAGAAACAGTATCATGTAGGCAGAAACCAGACCAATAGAAATAATTTTATTCTCTTTCATCACCTTTTCTTAAGATCTCAGCTGCTCAGTGAGATCCTACCAGAGGTGACACCAAAACAGATCACTGTGTTACATCCTCTCCTCTAGACACAATTATTTCTGGCCATAATGAATATATTCTTGAGTCATCCTTTAATTTTAAAAGGAATATTTAAAAGAATTTCCATTATAAAGTTATCTCAAATTCAGCAAAATATTTCTTCCTTGTATTATCAAAGTGTATTACATGTACTTAACTTTCATGCTGAATACTCAATGTTTCAAATATAAATGACACAAAAACTCCCAACGGTCACATGACAGAACTGATGAAACTCAAGTTCTGTTTATCTTAAACTGAGCTATCATTGTTACAAATCTCTACTTAAACACAGGAGACACAGCCTGCTTCTACAGGAAGGTCTAGTTCTGAACTGTTAGGAACTTACTCTTCAAGCAAAGCGTGGAGCTGAGTGCACAGGACCAACTATGAAACCAAATATTCTCTGAATTAACTTCCATATGGAATATGATGATTATTAAATGGTTAGAACAGTGTACTGGGCTGGGCACAGTGACTCATACCTGTAATCCAAGAACTTGGGGAGGCCAAGGCAAGAGAATCACTTGAGGCCAGGAGTTCAAGACCAGCCTTAGCAAATTTTGAAAATGCACCAATCTGAAATGTGTGGGAATATGTTACACATGTATAGTATAAACATACACATGTAGTTAACAATAGCAGCAATGACTTAGAACTTAGACCAAAATATTTTTTATGAAGTATTTTATCACCAGCTTGTTTAGAATTGCTCCCACACTGTGAAAACAAAAAAGCAGCAGGGAAGGTCAGTTTGATTGTTTCTAGTCTCAACAGACTGCCCCACCCTCAGGAGGCAGCTGCTGCACAACCAAAGGCCAAGAACCACACCACACCAACAAAAAAGCTCCTGGAGACACGAAACAAACCTCAAGTTCTGGCACAAAAGCTTATGTGTTGGACACAAAGACAGCCCTTGCAGTGCATACGAGGGTGGAGTAGGGTTTCTGACCTCAGCACTATTGACTCTCTGGGCTGTAGTTCCTGGCTGTGGGAGGTGACCTGTACATGGTAGGATGCTTAGCACCCACCTGGCCTCGACCCACTAGAGGCCAATAACAGGCTCCTAGAACCACCACCAATGCAGCCAGTGGCCCCAGGGAGCAAAATCATGCCCAGCTAAGAATCACTGTTAGAACATCTTCAGAAAAACACACCAGAAATCAGGCCCACTGACTTGGGTTTTCACATTTAGCCCTTGAATTCTTAACATGTATATATATTTCTTACTCAAAAAAAAAAAAAAATACATTTAAATACACAAAGGAAACTAGAGAAAGAAACAAGGAAAGAATGTTTAGGTAACAGAATGAATCACTGGGAATGGGCCTGCAGTTCTGGCAAATTATCTTTGCTTTTTTCCTTTCAAAAATATCCCTAATGAACAGAAGGAAAAAAATTAACATCTTTCCAAAAAGGTCATTCCACTCCATGGAAGATTTTCTACAAACACAGAAAAGTACATTTAAAATATATATACACGTATGTATTTCCTGTTTTACATACAATTCTAACTTTGTTATGGTAACAGGTCAGGCTGAAGCAGAATGGAAGCAGCAGACCCAGCAGGGGAAGCACGGCAGTAACCAGACAGAAGACTCTCCTTTATAACACGAGAGCTAAAGCAAGGAGGCAGGGCAGTTGCCTTATACAACCTCAGCTGTGAACGCAGACATCAGGCAACTCAAATACCACTCCTGTGCACGTCTGTGAATGACTAGGAAAGCGCTGTGTTGATTTGGGGGTTACACATAACTTTTAGCAAGCAAGCAAATTTGCAAATACAGAAACCTGCATATAATGAATATGGACTATACCTTCCTTCACAGAGTACCTCTGATAAACCAAGTAATTAATAAAGATAAAGCACATAGTGAAAATTCAGCACATACTAGTTATTATTTTGTGGGGGATCAGATGTATAAACAAGATACCATATAAAGAGTGGCAGGAATATGAAGGACACGGGTAGAAAAATGGCACGGGGAAAAGGACTCAAGAATCCAAGTTCTTTTCCTAAAGCAATCTCTTACTCTACTTATCTTCCTCTGCACCAAGAGGTTACACACCCAGTGCCAGCCATCTACCTGTGAGCTCTCCAACCCATTCTCTGCACACCTGTCCTTCAGCAGAGCATCACAGGAAATGACACTTCCTAAGCTCCCTTGCCATCTAGCTTGCAGCCCTGCTGTCTGGGAGGCACCAGCACAATGTAGGAGGGAAAGGAAAGGCTTCCCCCACCGCCCAAACTGTGGGGGGATCTCCAGGGATGGTGTTTTTTCCAGAGGGCCCCACCTGCCCTTTGCTGGTAACACCATCACACCTGCCCCCAATCCTAGGGGTGACCATCCTCCTGAGGTTAAGAATATCTAGGTTGCTACAACATACTCTAGAAACTCCCGTCTTCCAACACCTAAATACCCAATTTTCGTGTGTTAGCATTTCTAACAGAAACGCCTAGTCCGTCTTTGTGACTGGCACCCTGATAAAATCCGGCTCTGGAAGGACGCATCGCCCTAAACTCCTCCACCACTCCCACTGTGCATCCAGAACCTCACCTTTCATATCCTGATACCTGGCTTCTCTGAAATGAGAGCAAATAAAGGTCTGGCTTCATTTTTAATTCACTACTACAGGAAGAGAAAAGCCTATTTATGAAAATATTACAGCAATTTCAGCTTTTTATCAAGTCACATCACCTCTGCCACGTTTCAACATGGGCTACTGGCTACCTGCGCATGGATGCAGCCACTGTTTCTGTCTACTTAAGTGCTGTTTATCTTTCAAAGCCCTCCACTGGTAAATACCTGGATTTTTTTTTTTAATCCAAATGCAGCCTCTGGCACATCGCCAGCTCGCTCACAGTCTGCATCAGCCATCCCAGGCTGCTGACGGCCGCCTGAGTAAGCGCTGCCCATCAATCTTGAGGCAGCTTCATTCTCCTTTCTTTCCATTGTCTCTACCCGAGTGCACGAAAATGTCCTGCCTGAGCAGAATCAAACTCCAGTGTAACAGATGAATAAATGACTTCATTTAGACAAAAGAATATAATAGTAAGCTCCTCATTCATGAATCAGAAGAGAATGAGAAAGAGCAAATGAGGGGACGCCAGCTACTCAGAAAAATCCACACTCTTGTCTTCGTCCTGGGGCCATCGCTAGATGACCACTTTTCAGCCAGTGGTGACCAGGTGACTAGGTTCTAGGCCACAGAATGGGAATAGACAGGAACACTAACCGTTGCCAGGCCCCAGACATAAAAACCTCCATTCTGGCTTCTCCATTCATACTCCCGAATCTCATGTGCTGTTATGACAATTATTGAAAGGTGACCCTGAAAGACCTGTGTTCAGAGAGTCCGGGCCTATGTAGCCTGGGTCACCAAATGACTTCTTTAAAGCAGTCATTCTCCTACGCCCACAGAGGTGTTCACCAGCCGACAACTATGAAGAAAAAAGGTGACAATGGATACAAAATGACTATAGATCTCTCTCATACACTCAGCTCCATTTGTTATAGGTCACTAACGCAGTATACGTGCCTTTCAAAGGAACAGTCAAGGTGTCCAGGAGAAAATCCCCGTCCCTTCCAGAAGGAACCCTGAGACAAACCCACTTGGGTAAGCGGCTTGGAAATAAGTGGCTGATTCTGGTCAACACGGTCAACATGTTGTGTTGGGAGGATGGTGACAAGCTACCGAACCACCACTTTCATTCTGTAGGCTAAAAACCAAGACTCAGAAGTCAGAGCAGCCCCCCCACACACATGGGCAGACACAGAGCTAAGATACACATCTCCAGGATCAGGACCACTCAAACGGGAGTCAGCGGAGTGGTGTCAGCCCACCAAGTGTCTGTTCTGGTCTGTGAAGGGATTAATACCAAAATTGAGGGTAAGTGTTCTAGAAACTTCTATAGTGATTTTCTAGAGTAATATAGCTTTGGATCTAAAAATAAAATTGGAGTCTTATATTATGGACTTCATTTTTATTTCCTTTTTCCCGCCATTTATTGTAGAAGTCCATGATGGTTTAGAATTTTTAGTAACTGTTCTGTTTCTCTAGATACCAGAGTCCCAAACCTCTTCAGCTGAATTCCCAAAGCCTCCATGTCCCCTTCCCAGACTTTTGTGCCTCCTCCCAACCCCTCAGGCTCAGCAAGTCCCTTCATCCTTCCTCTCAAGGAGACCCCTCTCAGAAAGTAGATGGCCTTAAATTCTCCCCCACCCTGCCAACATGCTAGCTGTAGGTACTGGTTCCTGAATACCTCTCTGAGACTCCAGCCAAAACAAAGAGTTAAGTGAACAATTATTCATCACATAATAACACTGCTGGGAGCTAAAACAGCACAGGGCTCTGCTCCAGAAAGTGGCAAGTTAAAAGAAGGAATGGACTAAAAACCCGCTGATGAGGCTTCCCCACAAATCTTAACCTCAGGAGGCATCTCCGCTGCTGGGTGAACAGCGCCTCTGTCCATCCTGCTAAACCTGAAAGGCAAAGTAAAAGGGCCCTGCCTCTCTCCTCCAAGGAGGCCGATGCACATGGAGAAATCCCATACCTACTTAGGGGAGGAACGATAGGTTATTTACAAAATGAGTCACCTATGTGGCATCAAAGTATGATGAAGTATTATGGGAAGGGAACAGGATGTGGAGACAGCATTAGTTCTGCCAAGCAGGACCAAATAAATTACCCTTTACAGGGAAGTGCTGAACTAGCTGGTGTGCACGCGAGCACTCACACACACACAAACCCTCTCCTTGAAACTGAATTAAGCAGGAGAAACAGATGGCAAGAACATAACAGAATGAATAAAGGAAACAGTAAGGGGACAGCCAGATAGTGCCAACGTTCCTCAGCACTCAGGTACATGGGGCTTCCATGCAGGTCTGGGTTTCAAGCAGATGACATTTTATAGAATTCCCAGGAACAAAAGGATAGTAACATAAGCAAAAGCAAGGACCTTTTAAAGTCATCAGATACACGGAATCAGGAAGACTAGAAAGGCAGCAAAGACAAGTACCTGAGTGTCCTATAAGTCTCATCTGGATATCTAAAATACAGGTATATTTAAGGATTTTAAAATATTTTTTTGCAAGCAAAGCTAAAGAATAAATGTGTGATGCCATTTTGAAACCTCCTGCTGGGAGCCAGGATTCTGATGAGATGTAGTCAGCGCAGGTGCTCCTGAGGGCGAACAGCTCTGCTGCTGCACACCTGGCCCGGAGAGGCATCTTGCTCTTGGGCCAAGAGAGCAGCAGAGTTTAGCTCACCATGCCTCTCTGTCAACAGGAAGTGGCTACATAGAAAGCGATCTTAACGGCCTCTGTGGCACTTCACAAGCTCTGAGAAAGACCAAGATGGCTACTGCTGTGTGCCACGGGCCAACGGCCAGGCAGAGGTGACGGACGTTCCTGAGCTGACAGTCTTGCCAGAGCCTGTGGCCACTATCTAGCTGCCTCAAGAAGCCTACTCCTGCCTGGCTTTTGGCAAGCCATGCACACACCACACAGCCCAGACCAGGCACTGGCAGCTCACAGAAGGTGGCCAGTGCCCTGGACAAAGTAAATCTGAGCATAGGCAATGAAGGTTTTTTGTTTTTGTTTTGTTTTTTTTTTTTTGAAACAGTCTCACTTTGTCACCCTCGGTAGAGTGTCGTGGCATCATAACTCACAGCAACCTCAAAATCTTGAGCTAAAGTGACCCTCTTGCTTCAGCCTCCCAAGTACAGGCACCTGCCACAATGCTTGGTTAGTTTTTCTATTTTTAGTAGAGACAGAATCTCACTTTTGCTCAGGCTGGTCTAGAACTCCAGAGCTCTAGTGATGCATCTGCCTTGGCCGCCCAGAGTGCTAGGATTACAGGTACGAGCCACAGCACCTAACTGAAAGGTATTTGATTTTAATCACATCTAAGACCTGCCAGTTAAGTCCCCATTTCTTGTCCCAAATTATTCAGCTTTGATGCCAACAGGAAAACTTCAAATCCGGATTATGGGATCCAAACTTAATGATTAATGTATTTCAATGTCAGCACTACCCAAATAAAAGTAAAATGGAACAAAACCTCTTCCAGCTAAAAATAAGACTGCTTGACACTTGTTCCTCCCAGGCTGACACATGCCGGCCACTGGAAGCATGAAGAAGAAAAAGCCAGTCTTAGCCCTCAAGAAGTGTCCAGGTCCACAGTAACTAAGATGCATTCCAATTCCTTTGCCCTTTCCTTCACTATTTTTGCACCAGGAACATAGCATCATTCTCTTCCAATCATGTCTCAAGAAATAAAGTTTAGAAACTGGTTCTCTGAGAAATCAGTGCATAAACAACCAGGTACCAGGTCCGCCAACCCATCTATCTGAGAAACGTTTTCCAACATTCCTTTCTCATTCTCTTATCACAGGCTACACAGCTACCAGAACTGAGTCATTTGGTCTTAGAAGCTAATAGCTTTCCTGTTCTAAACTGACTCATATGGTCACAGCTTCTTCCTACCAAAATCAGAGGAGATGATTTTATAACATGGGCCAGGAGCAGGGTGGTACTACTTCACTGCCTTTAGGAAGTCTTAACTGTCCATTCAGGAGGATGGCCAAAGCATGCAGAGGCCATGTGATTTATATGCTAAAGGCATGCAATTAAAGAATCATAAGAAATGTAAAGTCATCTGGGGCATGGCTTTCAAGTTATAAATGTCAGTGACAGCGAAGTCTGCTGTTTTGGGAGCTTCTCCAACAGCAGGTTGACAACAGCCCGACCCAGCAGCTCTGGAGGAGGCTGACAGACAGCTGCTCTTTCAGTAGTTACTCCCAGAAGTGCTAAGAGGTTTCTCCAAAGGCAGCTAGGTATATGGCATGCTGGAGGGAGAAAGTGACAACATATTTGGTGGCAGCAAGACACAGCCCAGGAGTCCCACACGACGCCAACACGTCTGTCTGCTCCATAAAGGCTGTCAAACCCACACGGTGCAGAGTTGACAACAGGAGGGAGGGGCAGGTGCTGCCATAAGAATCACAGCACAGTAAATGCAGAAAGATGCTCATCTTTCCACTGGACCCAGTTCCAGTCCCCGCAGCCTGGCAACCCTTGGGGAGCGGTGACCAGACTCCCCTATCTATCGGCACCAGTTTCAGTGGAAACAGACCCTTGGAGACAGACTATTCCGTTGTCTAGTCCCTGAAATGAAGTCACATTCCCATTACCCAGGGTGGGGGGTGTGTATAGGAGGCAGGGAAGGACAAATTAAATATGCTCGGTGTACTTTAGACAAAATCCCATATCTTTAGACATTCAAAATCCCTTTGAGGTTGCAAAGGACACACACATCCTGTTTCTCTGTTTTCTCCGAGCAGGACACATTCTCAAGGTGACAGCTAGAGAACAGACTCGTGAAGTCACATGATTTTCCAGCTCTAGCATTTATGCTTTTATTCCCATTCAAGACATTCTGTCTGCTTATGAGTTGTTAGAATGTTTTTTCCTGTGATGTTGTTAGAGGCGATATATGTTCAAAGACCCACATGAATTTTCAGAAAAAAAAAAAAATTAAGGAAGTTTAATGTTTTATTTTTTTCACCCTGTAACTTTGATACCCAAATCCTATCAGCCTGTGAAATCCAAATATTCTGCTCCAAGGTGAACGTGTGATTTACCAAGGTAACTCTCAGGTGTAGCCTAAGCAGTGGTTTCAAGTGCTATACACAATTCAGGCTGTTAAAATAAGGAAGTACTTAGCAAATTGCTTCCACCATAAAATATGGTAATAATTGGGGACAAAAATGTATTCCTTGATTACATTCACATCATGACCCTCTGTGTCAAGTCAGGTCTGGGTTGGGCTGGTCTGAAGGGCCAGCCCTTCTACGGAAGAGTAAGTGGCCATGGAGAAGCTCAACAAATTTATACAAATTTATATATATTCTGAATGAAGTAACAGCCTCTGCTTCAGCCAATTCACTGATTCTACAGAGATAAAATATTCTTGTTCAATTACCCTGAAAGATCAATTCCACCAGATAGACAGAAATACCAGGATTACAGGTGGTATTCATAGAGCTACCTTCTGGCCCGACAGGACAAGAGTGTTTATATTTTGATAGTTGAAATGACAACATTTCATTAAAGGACTTGGTCCTTTCACTATGCTCATATGCTTAGCTATGAATACTTGCTTACTATGGTACTTACATGGCCTAAGGGAGCCTCTGCCAATGTCCACTTTAGGATAGGAATCACTCCTGAAAACACAAGGACAAGGACATTTTTAAGTTCCTCCTCTTTAAGGACTTGATCCATCATTGCATACAGACAGGCTGACAAAGAGCTTGTTCGAACCTTGTTTCTCCCATTTTGGAACCCACTTGCCTTTTAAGATAGTCTCCCAAAAAAAGATAAGCTAAAAATAATTAGGTGGGAGGCCCTATCACTTCAACACCTAGAGGCATTTGTCTAAAAAATATTATCTCCCTTGTTAGGATTCAATCCATTTATTATTAGTTCAGGAGGAAGAAGGCAGCTACACTTGGCAACAAGGGAACACTTGCACAAAACTACTCTTTGTTCCAAATCTCAAAAGGCATTAAACCAAAGCTTTTTACCAATCCTAATGCTCTCCAGACTGGCCCACATTAATATATGCACAGTGCCCCAAGTATAGGTGTATACACAATTTTAAAAATAGATAGTTCTATTTTAAAAAACTAAGGAGTTCATGGGAGAAGATCAAAACCAATCAAATTATAAGCCTGTTCATTCAAATATAGCAGATTACTTATAGCTGCTTCCCCTTGAATAAAACCAAAAGTAGCAGCAAAATGCATTTTAGAAATAGGTCTACTTAGAAATATATCTTCTGATGTGGCTATTATTTTCCCTGTATTTTCTCCAACAGAAGGAACAGGAGGAAAACACGACAATACATACAGTATGTTTCTGACATTCATGCAACACATCAGCAGAGACTTATAAATCTGAAAAGGACCTCAATTAGGAAGGGAGGACAGATCCACCTTCACAGTGACTACCTGGAAAGTCTTCTAAGACTCAGTCTTAGGACTTCAAGGAAGAATATACCAGACAATTTTCAAAGATTTCTCAAAGAATTGTTATTTTTAATCCAAATGATGCCAATTCCCTCTTTATATGGTCTGCAGCATAAAACTACATGAACAGTACTAACATTTTTGTCTGTGTCAACCAGATCTGAGGTTTGTTAAGAGGTTTGTGCACTAGGGCATCTTGGGAGAGCAGATTCAACCTACAATCATTCCAAATCCTCTGTCCCCATGGAATAGCCTGGGTTCAATGAATGTTTACTCAAAAATGGAAGACTGAAACTGAATCAAGACCTGTGACTCTTTGTATACTAGTTTCTGTCTGAGATAGCTGAGGTGAAGGAATGGGGTTTGAAATCCATTTTTAGAAAACAACCCTGAATATCTTGGTCATTATCAAGAACACTTCATTCCTGAATAGTGGTGTAGGCTAACAGAATGAATACCCAGGTCCCTTAGGCTTAAATACCACCGGCCTGCTTCCAACACTTGTACTCTTTATGTTTCTATAAGCATCTCATTTGGTGCATCATATGGCAATTTTCCTTGTGAATACTAGGATCAAGTCCATGGGCAGTACATGATTTATCATATTCATGATAAAACTGTAAAATTCAAAAAAGTATTCATAATGTAAAGTAGTGGTAGTATTCCTTCACCAATGCTTTCAAGCTGGTTTTGTTTTTTGCTTTAACAATAGCTACAAAGTTAAGAACTCAATCATGTTTTCATCTTAAGAATCAGACAAGCTACTTTGAGTCACAAGAAAACATAGACTGCATCACCCTAGGCGCTGTTCATTTGCAAAATTCTTGGTCACCAAGAACTCAAAATGCCATTTACCACTATCCTCAACAAAGCTTTGGTGTTCAACTCATCATTCCCTGTAGAGTCAAGCACATAACATTAATGAAAATTTATAGCCATTTCTAGTTATGTCTATACATAAAGAAAATATTGAAAGAGGTTCTTTCCCCTTCCTAATTTTAAAAACATCCTTACATCAAGATGTGACCCACAAGTATGTTCTCTGGGGATTAATTGGCTCCCTCAACTTCATTTAGGCTTATGCTTTGATTTACCACCCTTCTTTAAATGACACCTAAACTGTGAGAGCATTTGTAGACAAGATCATGAGAGTACAATTCTATCTTGCAAGAGGAATAAGGTAGCAATCACAGGGGGTGGTGACAGAGTAACCAAGAAAAACTGGAGTCCCATTTTCAAACAACATTTACCCTTTTCATTTTACATGTCATGTGAAAAACACGGCAATTGCCCAACCAAAAATGGCCTACTGATGAGGCCTGTGCTATGCCACCGCACCCTGTTAGAAATCTGCGTTTGTTTCTCCCTCCCTGGAATCCAAAGCCTGTCCAAAGGGAGCCATGATGAACAGATGCAGGAGGGAATCCACCCTGTGCAGTACCCACAGGGAACCTGATGACACAGGATGGTGGTGGATTCCAGACCTGCCAGTCTCACACCTCCCCACCCCTTTACGCCCTTCAGCACCAGAGCCTATTAGGTTAACCTCTCAGTTTATACACTCAAAGGTCTTTTTCTCTTATTCCCTATGGACAGTATTTTTCCCAGTAGTGAAATCTCAGAATCTTGAATGCCAAAAAACCATCAAGGATTTCCCTCTCCTTTTCTAAGCCTAAGGCAAAGGTAGGTGAGAACACCAAGGCTGCCCTATACATTTATTCCCATAAGTGTGTCAAAGGTTCAGCCTAAAATACCTTCATACCTAGGAAGATTTCAAATAAGACTGACTGATATGCACTAGAAACAAATAATGGCCAAGTTTATAAACTTTAAATCATTCCATCTTCCTTATTAAGCATCACCTAACTCAGCAGACCCCGCCCCCATAATTACAGCACTGGTTTCATATGGCTTTCTTCTACATTGGCTAGAGCAGCTGAATTCACATATTGTGACATTTTGCCACATCTAGAGTTACCTAGATCTAGAGTGGTCTTTGATACCAGAACATACACCAATAACCTGAAATAGGTTTGGGTTCATTATACTTCACAACTTTCCAGCATTTCCATTTCATTGAGGCCTTGTTCTCCGTGGAAAGTTTCCTAAAATATATAGATTCTAAATTTGCCCCAACCTGCTCACACTGCCTGGGCGCAAATACAGACTCAAGCTGTGTAACAGCCATGAACTTGACTCTTCAAGCCCTCTTCTTCTTGTATCTAGAAAGAGGTAATCACCAGGCCTCATTAAGAGAATGGGGGTGGGGGGAGTTCCCACACCAAGGGACACCTGGCCAGTAGGATCAGACTGAGTGAGCTCTCTACAAACATCAGAATGATGTTGCTGTGGTTGCCACTGTTGCTTTTAATGCAGTAATTAACAGAACACTAAAAGGGCAGTTCTACAGCCACAGAGAAGCCTGGAATTTCAGCAGACCATGCCGCCTGATGCCTTAGCACTTTCATCTTTCTGACAGTTATTTCAACAGGCAGCTGTGACAAGGAAGATGATTAAGTGGCCTGAGACTTGGAATACCCTTAGTTAAAATTACTACAGTCCTATAAATGCTCCCCAGATACAGTGTGTTTGATTTATAGATGAGAAAAAAAATTGTCACTATCTTATAGAGATAATACTTGTAGCCAAAGAATTGTAGTCAAGGTTTTACCAAGATGTGATGACCCAGGCTGGGAGACCACTCATCTAGGTTTGCCACCATTTTCAATGTTCACTTACAATGTCACAAAGAATAGAGCCCCTTTATAAGACTTGCACAGTATCCCAAAGGAAATTCCACATTTTCACCAAGATTTCTTTCAACAAGCACTAGGGAATTAATTAATCTTAAAATTCCGTTTTTGGAACCATCCCAAGTTATACCTGTTTCTCTCCCTTAGCCCACTGGTTCTCCAAACGCAGTCTTCAAACCACCACTATAATCTGGGAAATTAGGAATGCAAAATATAAGACCTCAGCACAGGTCTACCCCATCAACTCTGTGGAATCCAGCAATCTGTTTAACAAGCTCTCCAAGAGATTCTTGGATGCAGGCTCTAATTCAAGAGCATTTGCCAATAGGCTATTAACATGTGGACTATGACATTACATCAAGACAGCTCTTTTCCTTATGAAAAAAAGCTATCTGGCATTTTCCGTCCCTTAAAAACCTACTATAGGATGATGTCAACTGTTCCTATTTTTAATTCCTCATGATGAGGCTGAGGATGATTCATTCAACACCTTATGTGATCACTTAAATAGTAAGGATCCTTCTCTCCCACCCCTAATGGAAGGTGACTGCTGCCTGTTATTTCTGGTGTAATCACAGGAGCAATTCAGTCACAAAGGTTTGTCCTTTATCAACCTCAGTAAAAGCTATAATAGAGACTTGTAACTCTCCAATTTTTTTTCCATAATGTGTTCCTCATAACATTTTTTTTTTTTTGAGACAGAGCCTCAGGCTGTCCCCCTGGGTAGAGTGCTATGGCATCACAGCTCACAGCAACCTCCACCTCCTGGGCTCAAGCGAGTCTCCTGCCTCCACCTCCCAAGTAGCTGGGATTATAGGCGCCCACCACAACACCCGGCTATTTTTTTTTTTTTTTGGTTGTAGCCATCATTGTTCTTTGGCAGGTCCGGGCTGGATTCGAACCTGCCAGCTCAGGTGTACATGGCTGGCACCTTAGCCCCTTGAGCCATAGGCGCTGAGCCAACATAGCCTTTGAAACTGATGTTTCCATATGTCTTAACAAGGAAACACATAACCTGGGATCAGATTTAGCTTTTTGTAAATGGAGATC
>CAUYQV010059125.1:0-10422 GCA_963574575.1 Galagoides demidoff | reverse complement strand
CAGGAGACTCGCTTGAGCCCAGGAGTTGGAGGTTGCTATGAGCTGTGATGCCATGGCACTCTACCCAGGGGGACAGCTTGAGGCTCCGTCTCAAAAAAAAAAATAAATAAATAAAGCGTGCCTGCAACAGGCCAGTAACTTTAAAAACAGCATCGTTACTCTTTGTTTGTTGTGATCACTGTGAAATTTCAGCAAATAGTAGAAAAAATAGAAGTGGTTGACCGTGTCTGTTCAGGTGATTTACAAGTGTGGTGTGGTGTTTTTTAAATAGGTTAAAGGCCCTTTTAAGAGCAACTTCATTTTGTTGGATGGTTTAAAACCCTTCAGAGTATACTGCTTACAAGTCGAGGCACAACTGTTTTGGCACGGCACCATCAGACCCGGGCATTTAAGCAACACATCTTGCTACGAAACAATGGCAGATGGTAAAATATACCTTTGTATGTGCTCTCTGAACTGGGAAAAGAATACTCCTAAAATAGTGAGATCGGGGGGGTGGAAGATGGGGAGGGTGGGGAGATACAGAGAGAAAGCAGTGACAAGAGAATACTCAGCTGCGGGTAACGTGAGCCTATGCCAAGCCTATGCCGTAGCATCGAGGGCCGCTAGACAGCTGATACTTGCTTTATTTCATTGCAGATTGCTTTGCTAGCTATTAATTTAAGCACACTAGGCTGGTGCGGTGGGGCGGGGAAATTGTCCATTTTCCTGGGACAGGGATACTCCTTAAGCAATGCAGATGGACATTAACCGATGTTTGTGTTATGTGTGGGACGGCATCTTGTTCACTTTTTTATCGTCTTTGTAGCCTCCACCAAGCTTCAGCAAGTCATCCTGATCTCTCTGGGAACCTTCTCATTGCTGTTGGTCCTGGCAGGGGCCTGTTCCTTTCTGGTCCTGAAATACGGAGGCCTGATTAAATACTGGTTTCACACTCCACCGAGCATCCCATCACAAATAGAAGAGGTACGTCCACACACATCTAAACGGGTGACATGAGAGTGCTCCACTGCCCCCAGAAGGCCCTAAAAGTCAGCAGTGGACAGGGCTGTGCACACAGTGATGTCAGTTAAGAATGGCACAGGGTTATTTGTACAACCGTGTTCATAGCGGCATTATTCAGTCAAAAGGTAGAAGCAACCCCAGTATCCATGGACTGGTAAGTGCATAAAACAAAGGTGGTATAGCCCTACAATGGGATATCACTCAGCCTTAAAAAGGAAAGAGATTCTGACACATGCCATGACATGGCATGAACCTTGAGGACATTATGCTGAGTGAAGTAAGCCAGTCACAAAAGGACAAATACTATATGATCCCATTCATATGAGGTCCCCAGAGTAGGCAGATTCATAGAGATAGGCAGCAGAATGGTGGTCCAGGGCAGGGGGAGCCGGTGCTCAGTGGAGACAGGGTGTCACTTGGCTCGATGAAGAGTTCTGGAGGTAGAGATGGTGGAGGTGGGTGCACAACAGTGTGATGTGGTCGATGCAATTGATGCCATTGAACTGGACATTTAAAAATAGTAAAGACAGTAAATTTAGGTTACACGTATTTAACCATGGTTTAACATTTTTGTTTAAAAAACTGGCGGGGGGGGGCAGCCTCTGTGGCTCAAAGGAGTAGGGCACTGGCCCCATATGCTGGAGATGGCAAGTTCAAACCCAGCCCCAGCCAAAAACTGCAAAAGCAAAATAAAACAACAAGATAATCACTCCATTTAAAAATAATAATAATAAAATAAAAATAAAAATTGAGTTGTTTTTAAAATAAATAAATAAATAAAAAACTGGCAGGGGGTTGCAACAACATGGCCTGGCCTGGCTAAGAGGCTGGCTACAGCAGCTCTCCTTCTGCGGCAGAGCGTCAGTCCTCTGCTCCATGGAAAGCCTGGCTGCAGGTGCAAGGACAAGACATTCTCCTTCCAAAAGGCAGCAGAGATAATAATTGAGAACACGAGCGTTGGGCCAGTGACATGCTTGGCAGAGCTCTAGGGAAGAGTAAGCACACCCAGAGCTGTAAGTACCAGGCCTCGTCCACCAAGTGTTCGCTGAATGTTACTAGTACTTTAAAGGACTTGAGAAAGAAAAATGGAATGGGTCTTGTGGCTGGGACATTCTTAGGATCAGGGGCTAGCTGAGAGGACATTCACAGTATTTGCTTCCAGAGATTTTACATTATTCTTTAATAAACCCAAAGTAAAGGTATAAGAAACAGAATCTCAGCTCAGAGAGATCACCTATAGATCAAACGGCTAAGGCGCCAGCCACATACATTAGAGCTAGCAGGTTCCTTCCAGCCTGGGCCTGCCAAAGAGCAATGACAACTACAACCAAAAAATAGCTGGGTGGTGTGGCAGGCCTGTAGTCCCAGCTACTTGAGAGGCTGACTCAAGATAATCGCTTAAGCCCAGGAGTTGGAGGTTGCTGCGAGCTGTGATGCTGCTGTGAGCAGCTCTACCTAAGGCAACAGCTTGAGGCTCTGTCTTAAAAAAAGAAAGAAACAGAATCTCATTCTGTTATATCTAGGATAAATAGATGTGAGGTAAGGTTGAAGTCTGTAAAAAATGTAGTGGTGCTTCTGGAAAGAACTATAGTCACTTGTCCTGCATTTGTCACGATATATTTAAAGAACACAGGCATAACTTTTTTCCTTTTTTGAGACAGAGTCTTTGAGGTAGAGTGCCATGGCATCATAATTCACGGCAACCTCAAACTCTTGAGCTCAAGCAATCCTCTTGCCTCAGCCTCTCAAGTTGCTGGGACTACAGGTGCCCACCACAATGCCCAGCTATTTTTAGAGATGGCTCTCCCTATAGCTCTGGCTGGTCTCAAACTCCTGAGCTCAAGCAATCTACCTGCCTCAGCCTCCCAGAGTGTTAGGATTATAGGCCTAAGCCACCACACCTGGCTTTACATAAATGCTAAATTCCTGCTAGAACCTCTGTAGTTAACACTGTCATAAAGTAACTGAAATGTCTCCGAATTTTACTTGCATTAATAACCTCTCTCTCAGGGTAGAGCTACCAGCTGGGCCCTTGTGAAGGAATTTACAAGTTGTTCTTCTGGGGCATGAATCTAAAACACAAAGTTTGGCCAGGCACAGTGGCTCATGCATGTAATCCTAGTACTCTGGAAGGCCAAGGCAGGTGGATTGCTTGAATTCATGAGTTCAAGGCCAGCCTGAGCAAAAGTCAGACCCATTCTCTACTAAAAATAGAAAAACTAGCTGAGTGTTGTGGCAGGCACCCATAGTCCCAGCTACGCCTGAGGCTGTGGCAAGAGGATCACTTGAGCCCAGGAATTTGAGGATGCTGTGAGCTATGATGCCATAGCATTCTACCCAGGATGACAAAGTGAGACTCTGTCAAAAAAATTAATTAAAAACCACACAGTCTTTCCATTTGCTCTCCTAGGACAGTGCGGAAATACCTACCAAAGGTCTCTGAAGTTAACATAAGAGTGATGATCATGTTTCACTTACACTTCTGAGGTTTCACAAGTTCACATGACTCCGTTTTGTTCCTCTTCTAGGCAGCTATAAGCTTACTGTATTTCAGTATCTTACAGCATTTCCAAGAACTAGGCACTACATTCGTGGTAACTTGGTGATTTTATGGCTAAGCCTAAGCCCAATAACAGGAAAAGGAGGGAAAGTTACGTGCAGTAAACATCCCTTTATGTTCAGGACCTGGGCTGACTCCCAGGGGCTCCGCACCCCACTTCTCTGTGTGCTGTGTGAAGTAGAGACAAAGGAGGTGGGGTGGCTGAGAACAGTGCTGTGAACTCTTCCTGTTTGTCCCCATCACAGCTGAAGGGGAGCTCCCACTTCCTCCTTCACTGAAAAGTTACAATGTTAGAGACCTTTTAGGATTGAAAACCCACAAGCCTAAGCTGAAGGCAGTGAGGAAGAACTTGCTTTGCCAGAGTCTCTCCCTCTTACACTTTCAGCTTAGTCATGTGGCTGGCCCCTGGGTCTGTCCTAAAGGCATTACTGAGGTGAGGGGTGAAGGGGGTTCGAGTGTTAGAATTTGCTTTATTGTTGAAAAAGGAAAAGAGTTATCTCATTGGTATACAGAATTAAGTTACTGCTGAATAAAATATAACCCTACCAACTAAAACTAAAGGAAAAGATCTGGTGTATTGAACTGAGAAATGGATCACAGTTTGGGTTTTCAATCTCTTCCAGTATTTAAAGGACCCAGCTCAGCCCATCTTAGAGGCCTTGGACAAAAACAACTCACCGAAGGATGATGCCTGGGACTCTGTGTTCATTGTTTCATTTCCAGAAAAGGAGCACGAAGATGTTCTCCAAACACTTTGAACCAAAGCACTGGTCCAGCCTGCCAGCCCCCCAGGAGGAGGACACTGAGCCTGTGGAGCTGCTGAGATTCCTGTTTGGACTTTTTCAGACACCCATACTCCATGTTCCTGCCTCCAAAAAGCTTGTCATTGCCTTCTGAGGGAAAGTGGGTCTCGGGGAAAGACAAGCTTATTTTTTCTTTTTTTAAACTAAGACTTTCCTGGGAGGCCAAGGTGGGTAGAT
This sequence comes from Galagoides demidoff, assembly GCA_963574575.1. Lineage (NCBI taxonomy): Eukaryota > Metazoa > Chordata > Mammalia > Primates > Galagidae > Galagoides > Galagoides demidoff. The sequence goes on along the minus strand of CAUYQV010059125.1, from coordinate 5,877 downwards.
TGCTTGAGCTCACAGGTTTGAAACCAACCTGAGCAATAGCGAGACCCCATCTCTAAAAAATAGCTGGCTGTTGTGGCAGGCATCTGCATCTGTAGGCCCAGCTACTCGGCAAGAGGATAGATTGAGCCCAAGAGTTTGAGGTTGCAGTGAGCTATGATGCAACAGCACTCCACCAAGGGCAACAAAGTAAGACTCTGTCTCAAAAATAAAGAAAATAAACAAAGACTTTTCTAAATCATACATTTCTAAAATGATTCTGTGGAGATATCCAAAAAATTAAGGCATCTTTTTAACACTAAAAAGGCATGTATTTATTTCTTAGTAAAATGGATACGGTACAACTCTACTATCTTCTTTCAGTGTTAATTGGGCAGGGTAGTCCTTCCTCCACTCTGACATATGAGCCTGATCCTATGGGCAGGTCACATAACTTGTCCCAGCCTATCTCAGTGAGGTACACTGAGCGGCCCTTTACCTCCAGTCTGCGGGCTTAAAATGTGATTAGTCCTATAAATATTTTCTGAGTAATTTTTATTTTTAAGCTAGAAATAAAAAATTGTATGGTATACTTTTTTAAAAGTCTATGTGAAGTCTTTTCTCTACATTTCACCTTTATTTTGGTCTATTTTCTGTAGAGTTTCAACTTCTATCCTAAAATTATTGTATCTAAATTCGTGTTTTTTCTTTTTTTTTTTTTTTTTGTTGCAGTTTGGCCCGGGCTGAGTTTGAACTTGCCACCCTTGGTATATGGGGCTGGTGCCCTACTCACTGAGCCACAGGTGCCACCCTAAATTTGTGTTTTCTTAAATAATACCTGATAGAGCTACTGATAGGCCTCTGGGGGAATTCAGCAAGAACTTTATTTTGTTTATTTATTTATTTGGGACAGAGTCTCAAGCTGTTGCCCTGGGTAGAGTGCTATGGCGTCACAGCTCACAGCAACCTCCAACTCTTGGGCTTAAGCAATTCTCTTGCCTAAGAATCCCAAGTAGCTGGGACTACAGGTGCCTGCCACAATGTCCAGCTAATTTTTTTTATTAAAGTTGCCATTTTAGTTGGCCTGGGCTGGGTTCGAACTCACCAGCCTCCGTGTATGTGACTGGCGCCCTACCCACTGAGCTATGGGCTCTACCAAGAACTTTCTTTAGTTGTCACTTGATTCTTCAAAAAGTTATAAAGGGGATTTTCAGAAGCTGCATTAGCACTTCTTGTGTGATAAGTCAACTGTGTTGACCAAGGGAGGGGTTTGGGGGCAATAAAGAGAATTAGCTAATAGTGTTATACATGAAGCACGCAAGTTATCTGATTGTGCCAGTATCAGTGGGCCCTTTTGTTCAAAGGATGTGCATTTAAACCCTTTTATATGACTCTTAATGTGTGGGGAATGGATGTGTGGGTTCATCCCATCTCCCACACAAGGTGACCCAGTTGCTATAAGGCTGTGTCAGGAGGCCCTGTGGGCAGCCTTACCTTGACCATGGAAAGAGAGGATGCTAAATGTAGCTTTATGAAGCTTTAGTTTATGGAACCACCTTCTTGCCCTCTGTTGGGGCCCTATACTATAAGAAATTGGCTTACTTTCTAGCTAAGCAATGTGTACCCCGCTGTCCAGGGTGGCAAGTGTTAAAAGGACAACCCCACTGCCCCCGTGGCATGCATGCAAATCCCTTTGTGAAGCTATCTATTTGGTGCACCTTGACTTGGGACAGTCTGGAGAGTTAGTAGATGGAAATTGGGAAAAACTTACTTTGGATCATTTAGGAAATTTAAGGTAATAGAGCTTCCTCTATTGAGCCCTGGGATGAAGTCCAATGAGCAGTGGAGGATTTATACATAACAGAAAGAACAAATAATAACTTATCCCAGGCTCAGTGCCTGTAGCTCAGTGGCTAGGGCACTAGCCACATACACTAAGGCTGGCAGGTTGGAACCCAGCCTGGGGCCTAGCCAACAACAAAGACGACTACAACAACAACAAAAATAGCTGGGTGTTGTGGCAAGTTCCTGTAGTCCCGGCTACTTGGCAGGCTAAAGTAAGAGAATCTTTTAAGCCCAAGAGTTTGAGGTTGCTGCGAGCTATGAGCCACAGCACTCTACCAAGGGTGACAGGGAGACTCTGTCTCAAAAAAAAAAAAAAAAAGAATTTGAGCCCAGCAGGAAGAGGGACAGATCAAAGAGTAAGTTTCTCTGTGCTGCCCTGTTGAAAAGGTAGAAGGCCCAGGCATGGTGGCTCACCCCTGTAATCCTAATACTCTGAGAGGCTGAGGTGGGCAAATTGCTTGAGCGCAAGAGTTCCAGACCAGCCTGAGCAAGATTGAGACTCCTGTCTCTACTAAAAATAGAAAAACTAGCTGGACATTGTGATGGGCACCTGTAGTCCCAGCTCCTCAGGAGGCTGAAACAAGAAGAATCCCTGAAGCCCAGAGTTTGCGGCCATGGCACTCGGGCCAGGACAACAGAGTGAGACTTTGTCTCAAATAAATAAATAGTTCATTTTCAAATGCCACACTTTTTTCAAAAAAAATAAAGACATACTGCCCATCCTACATGCCTGCCCTAAGAATGGCAGCCCCTGAGGTTGTGCAATGCTGTCGACTGCAGACGGGACGCTGCTGCCCTGAAAGATAAAGCCTCTGGCTGAGCCCACTGTCAGGCCAGACGGTAACAAGGCCCACAGGTGAAGCAGGAGGAAGCTTGCAGAGGAGCTGGTGAGGGGGTGGAGAGGGCAGGCCAGGGAGGGCACCCTCTGGCACTCTACACTAAAGAAACCAGCACTGCTCTCACACCTGGGAATTCCTACATGAGGAACAGCTCAGGGCCTGGCCTGTTCTTGGGTTATCTGCCTCTGTGACTGTCACTTCATTTTAAATAACTTTCTGTGAATAGTGTTTTAATCACTGTTCAAAGAAGTCTGCACAGTCACTAAATGCCCTAACAGGGAGAGGCTCTCAAAAGACAATAGTGTTTATTTGGAAATCCTGCATTACAATGGGAATACATGTGCCATGGTGAACTATGTGTGCCTTCAGGGAGGTGAAGGAAGATAAGGGTTTTTAAAGGAAAAATGAGGATTACATAATTATTTGGGGATCCTTGATTACCAGGATAACAAGGTAATGACAGTGTGAGGTTGAATAGGCAGTTGCTGGGCAGATGTCCTCACAGAAGTATTTTTTGTGTGAGATTGTGATGGTCTTTGTGCAAGGTTGTGGGTTTCATGGTCTCTTATGATAGCCCTTGTTATCAGACATTTATGTGTGAGAACCCAGTTCTTCGTGGCTTTCCTCAGCTCTAGTTGTCAGGTTATTCTGTTAGCACAAGTGACTCCATTTTGATTCTGACAGCTTTCACACTGTGAGGTCACATAGCTGAGGTGCCCCAGGGTCATCTAAAATATATTTACTTTCTGTCAAAGAGTCTGTGAGATGCGCACATCCCTGACCATCTGTCCTGTCTGGTCAGAGGGAGGACTCTAGGCATTTTCCAGTGATGCGGTCAAGCCTCTATACCTTTCACTGTTGTGCTCAGCCTCCCTGGGAAGCCAGCACTGTCTAAGGGAACGAAGTGACAGTGATGTCTTCTCCCTGCGTCCCATCTAGGGTGATGGAAAACAACTGGCTGTGCCTGGGTACGGAAACTGGGCAGAATGGCTATTAGTGACCTGGGGCCTTAAGGCATCTATTGCTTTGGAGAGAACACTGGTCCGGGCAACTTACCAGCACTCCAGAAGACTGAGAATGATGCAGCCTAAAAATTAACCCTCCCTTCCGTCTAGAAATATGGGCAGTACTGGCTTCTCTGGGCACCTCAATTATTCAAAAAAAAGGTACCAAGGCAGATCCTCAGGGTAACCTTACATATATATAGATAGTTACATCATAAATGCATTTTCAAAAGATATTAACTATCTTCCTTATAACTAGTGTTATGAATAATAACGAATGTAAATATTAATTCAACTTTTTTCATTTCTGCATTCAGGCCAAATAAAAATATTTAATATATTCTTTGTGGCTATTAAGTGTCTTTTTAAAAGCATAAGTGAAGTTCTTAGCCCTTAAAGAGTTGATGAGTCCAGGTAGAACCATGAGGTCCTTGCAGATCAGGGGTTCTCAACCTTCTTAATGCCACAACTCTTTAATACAGTTCCTCATGTTGTGGTGACTCCCCAACCATAAAATTATTTTCGTTGCTACTTCATAACTGTATTTTGCTACTGTTATGAATCATAATGTAAATATCTGATATGCAGGATGTATTTTCATTGTTACAAAGGGGTCGTGACCCACAGGTTGAGAACCGCTGTTGTACACAGATGAATAGATACAAACTTACCTAGCATAAAATTTAATTAAGCAATTAAACCAATCTGTTTCTGGACTGTTTTCTTTCTGAAATGTTGTTGTGAACCTTGGTACAACTGGTGAGTGTTTCAAGTGTCCCCTAAACATGTCTCAAGTGGCTAGCCCCATACTACTAAAAGATGCAGAGTCCAAGTAGCAGGGCCATAAGCATATTCCTGTAGGTTGTACACTACATAACCCAGCAATGCTGCTCTACCTGAAAAGAAGACAAATAATACACAGCTACTAGCAATCCTGCTTCATAAGCCATTTAAGTTCCCAATACCTAATCTCTTTATGTCAACCAGGCTAGAGGGCACTTGGCATCCACAGGTGTGATCATAGTACAATTTGGCCTTGACCTCCTGGGCTCTAGCAGTCTTCCTGTCTTAGCCTCCAGAGTAACTGGATCAACATAAAGAGATTTTCTTTATAGATGATGATCAGAAGCTAATAAAAAAAAATGGTGCCAGGTACCACAACAATAACAAAACTTTGCTGTTTTCTGAGGTTTTGTTTTTTACCTCTCCTCACCCCTTTTTTTAATGGAGTGTGCTGATGTCTCTATAATTTTGTTCAGATGACTGCAGAACCTGGAAAAGCTGTTACTGCTACTGATGCATAACATACTTCTATTATTGGTCTTTTTATATATAAATATATATACATATATAAATATATAATCTGAATTTTTGGAAACTTTATAGCTGTGCTGTCAACTTTGGAAAAAGTATCCCAATTTACTGTGTTGAGTTGGCATTGTACAAAAATTAATAGCCATATTGGTCTAGAAACATTAAACTTTTCCATTTGTACAGGGGTAACGCACTGTATTAAATATGTAAGGTCTTATCTACATAGGTTTGATTACAGAAACTAATAAAGTATTCTGTAAATAATGAAAAAAAAACATAAAGAGATTATCTCTAAGAAAAAAAAGAAAGAAAGAAAAGGCCAGGCACGGTGGTTCATACCTATGATCTTAGTATTCGAGAAGGCCGAGGAGGGTGAATCACTTGAGCTCAGGAGTTCCAGACTAGGCTAAGCAAAAGCAAGACCCCATTTTTACTAAAAATAGAAAAAATTAACCAGGCATTGTGGTGCACACCGTAGTCCCAGCTACTCAGGATGCTAAGGCAAGAGAATCATTTCAGTCCAAGAGTTTGAGGTTGCTGCGAGCTATGATGCTGACTTTACAGAGGGCACAGAATGAGACTGTCTCATAAAAAAGAATCTTGGGGCTCGGCGCCTGTGGCTCAATCGGCTAAGGCGCCAGCCACGTACACCTAAGGTGGCGGGTTCGAATCCCCAGCCTGGGCCCGCCAAACAACAATGATGGCTGCAACCAAAAAAAAATGGCCGGGCGTTGTGGCGGGTGCCTGTGGTCCCAGCTACTTGGGAGGCAGAGGCAGGAGACTCGTTTGAGCCCAGGAGTTGGAGGTTGCTATGAGCTGTGATGCCATGGCACTCTACCCAGGGGGATAGCTTGAGGCCCTGTCTCAAAAAAAAAAAAAAAGAATCTTGGAAAAAATCC
>CAUYQV010059123.1:0-37049 GCA_963574575.1 Galagoides demidoff | reverse complement strand
AAACTGATCAACACAGCCTTCATGTCATTTTCTCAGTTATTGTTTTAAAACGTTCTGATTCTACTCTTAGAGAGTTTCACTTGTACGCCTGTAAGATAAACCTCAAAAATGGTCCCTCCAATCCCCCTCCCTCCACCCATTCCCCCCTATTCTCAGTGTTATGTAATAATTTCTTTAATGGGCACCACTCTGTTTTGTAGGTCTGTTAGAATTGGCTGTGAATCCACCTGGTGCTGGGCTTTGTATTATTGGGAGTTTTTTATTACTATTTCTTTTTCATTATTTGTTATTGGTTATTGGTCTTTTCAGGGGTTCTGTTTCTTCCTGATTGAATCTGGGAAGGTCGTAAGTTTTGAAGAATTCATCCATTTCCTCCACATGAGCTTTACATGGTATTTATGGATGATGTTTTATATGTCTGAAGTATCAGTTGGAATGTCACTCTTTTCATTTCTGATTGATGTTATTTGGATCCTATCTCATCTTTTCCTAGTTAATCTGCCAAGAGTTCTATCAATTTTGTTTACTTTTTGTTCAAAAAAAACCCTTTATTTTCTTAATTTTTTGTATTTCTTTTTTGTTTGTTTTCCAGTCCCTTTAGTTCTTCTCTGACCTTTCTCTTTTCTTATTTCTTTTCTTCCACTGGATTTGGGTTTGGTTTGTTCTTTCTTTACTAGTTTCTTGAGATATGACATTAGTTTGTTAGTTTGTGATCTTATGATATTTCTGTCTTTTTGTGTATTTTAGGCTCTGAATTTTCCCCTGTGGAATGCTTTTGTCTGTCCCATTAATTTTGATAGCTTGTGTCCCCTTTGTCATTCAGTTCAAAGAATTTTTGGATTTTCATCTTAATTTTTTTCTGGAACACTCAGGATCAGGTTGTTTTTATTTCCACATCTTTGTGTACATTTGAGTGTTTCTCTTGTGATTAATTTCTAATTTTGTTCTTCTATAGTGTAAGTAGGTACATTGTTCAATTTTTAATTTTTTTTAATTTTGTGGCCTAAAATATGAGCAATCTTGGTGAATGTCCCATATCCTGCTGAGAAAAATATATAGTCTTTAGTTTTGAGTAAAATGTTCTGTAAATGTCTGTTAGGCCCATTTGATTTACAGTTTGGTTTTAAGGCCATCATTTCATCATTTATTTTCTGTTTCGATGATTTGTCAGGCTCTGACAAGGGGGCATTGAGGTCCCTGGCAATTATAATGGTGCTTATTTATTTCTTTGCTTAGCTCTAATAAAATTTGCTTTCTTCATCTGGAAGCTCTTGGGTTGAGTGCATACATATTAAGGATTATTATGACTTCTTGTTGAAGTGCTCCCTTTAATTATTATATAATGACTTTCTTTGTCTTTCTTTACCTTTGTTGGCTTAAAGTCATTTTATATGATATGAGGATAGCTACATCTGCTCCCTTTTTTTCCATTTGCAGGTAATATTTGTCCATTCTTTCATGATTTTCCCCATCCTTCTATGTGTGCCCCTGTGGTTTAGATGTGTTTCTCGGAGACACAAAATAGTTGGGTTGTATTTTTTCATCCATTCAGTCAGTCTATGTCTTTTGAAAGGAGATTTCAGTCCATTAATGTTAATTTATAGTATTGATATGTAGTCTGTTGGTCTCTTCAACCTCTAAGGTAATCCCTTATTGCTTTGTTTTAACTCTTGCTGCATTGTTTTATAAGAGCTTTGAGATTTGAGGATTTTGGGGGTGGGGGTTAAGTGCATTCATACTGGTGAGACTCTGCTGTGTTTATTTATGGATAGTGCTTTTCTGAGTATTTCATGCAGGGCAGCTGATCTGATCATGACAAATTTCTTCAGTGTCTGCTTATCTATAAAATACTTGATTTCTCCATACTTTGTGAGATTGGTGGCATTTATTCTTTTTTAAGTTGAATGAAGCTGAGACCCCAATACCTTCTGTCTTATAAGGTTTTTGCTGAGAAGTCTGTAATTAGCCTATCAGTTTTCCTTTGCAGGATATTTGATGTTTTCATCTTGCTGCTTGCAGAATTTTCTCCTTCATCCTGTCTTAGTCCAGGTTGTGTCTGGAGAGTACCTATTTTCTATGACTCTTCCTGGTGTTCCATCTCCATCTTGTATTTGCACGTCTAAATTTCCAATGATACCAGGAAAGTTTTTCTCAATAACTTCCTCAAATAAGTTGTCCATGCTTCTAGCTTTTTCTTCTTCTCCCTCAGGGATACCTATAATTCAAATGTTGGTTCACTTCACTCTCAGTGATGGCTCAGAGTTTTTTATACTCTTTTCTGCCTCTTCAAATGACTGGTTTATCTTAAAAGCCTCATCTTTAAGCTCTGTGATTGTTTCTTCTCCTTGGCTTAGCTTGTTGTTAAAGCTTTCTGCTGTGTTTTGAAATTCTTTAACTCTTTTATTTCTTTAAGTTATATTGTACCTTTTCTTATATTGTCTAGCCCTTTAGTGTAGTGACCTTTTTCCTTTTTTTACTGATTTCCTCTTTCTTTTTTGTTTCTTTTCATTGGTTTTCAACTTTCTTTTTAGTTCCATTCATCTTATTTGTCGTTCATATTCTAAACTCCATTTCTATCATTTTAGCAATTTCCTTGTGGGTAGAGTCTGCTACTGTAGCCCCATTGTTTTCTTCTAGGAGTGTTGAGCTATTTTATTTTCTCATGTTTCCAGTATTCTTTTGCTGGCTTCTTTTCATCTAGGTCCTCTTGGCTCTGGGTTAATAGAATTTCAAGATCCCTATTCTCCTTTGCTGGGGACTCTCTTGACCCAAATCTAGGAGTGACAGTTGCTCAGGGCTGGGCTGGGGTCCTGAGAGAAATATTGGGCCTCAGGGAGGTTCTACTGGCCCAGTGGTAATGGTGGGGACTCAGTAGTTTGGTCTTGGGACTAGGCACAACTCTGGAGTTTTAGAGGTATAGTCATAGGCTCATTGGGAGGCCAAGAGCTACAGGGGCAGAGCTTCTGACTCAGGCACAGCAAGAGCTTCAGAGCTGACTCTAGGGATTTCAGGAACAGAACTGCCCATATGGGGAACTGTTCCACCAATGTGGAGACTGCTGATGCCCAGTTGCATGGGAAAGTATATGTCTCCATGGTCTCTGTAGGTGGGCCAGAGTTCCTGGTTGACCAAGGTTCTCCCCACACACATAGAACCCACAAAGGCAGTAGACTCAGGCTCTCCAAGTGGTACCTGTGACATCTGAGTCTCCTTCTCTGTTTAGTTCCCACACTGGGGGAAAGATACTCAGCCCCCAGTCATAGGGCATGACACAGAGGAGCACTTGTTCCCTCCCTGGGTGATGGGGGTTGATATATAGGCTACTCTTAGAAGATTAGATCCCCCACAAAACCTGGCTTAGTGTACCAGAGCAAGCAGTATGGCATTAATTGCAGATGGCAGGCACCACATCTCTGCTGCTTCTGATTTCCAGTGGAATGTCTATGCACAGACCTTGAACAGCTCCCTAATCATCCCAGAGTTCTGCAGTGGAGGAGGGAGACCCTTCACAGATGGTACTGCCGGTAGCTTTTGTTTCTTTCCTAAAATGCAATGTCTCCTTGGGTTGCCTCTATCCTGCTCTCTTATCTCTTCCTAGTACAATAAAAATTGTATTGAAAAAAAAAAAAACCCAGCCTAATCTCTGAGATGATGGGTGATTCCCCAAGACATTTGATTGGGTTGGTAGATGCTATAATGAGCTATAAAGTTGTTCTCCCTGTCAGCGGTTCATAGTTGTAGGAAACAATTGCCAAGATGTTCTTTTGTGCCTATGAGAAGCTCTACTCTTACAGGTGAAGCACTTGAATGCCCAAGGCTTTGGGAGGGTCCCTGTAGCTTGTAGAGGGTTGCTTGATCTCCAGGACAGCAGAAGTGGATAGAGTGAGATAGGGTGTGGTTAGGTTGTTCAAGCCTGTAAGGCATTGCATAGGCTTGGCAGGGCTCAGAGGTGGTTTTTCCATCCACTAGAGAAAGATGGGAGGAGGATCACAGCAGTCTCTCCAGACCAGGAAGCCTATTTATTAAGAAATGGCTGCAATTTTCTTACAGTCTGGGCACTTGAAGTCACTGTGGTTGGTTCCTATGGCTTCATGGGCTGGGATCTTCCCTGTTGGAGGACCTGCCTTAGTCCAACAGCATGGCTTTCCTGTGGAAAAGCCCAGGTTGTGGTGTCTCTGACCCCCATAGTATTCCTCCATCAGTTCTACTATGGGTTCCCTCACCTCCTGAGTCCAGCCCCCAAAGCTCCTCTTTGTGTCCCTCAGCTACCTACTTGAGTCCTCGGGGAATCTGACCTACATGTCTGACCAGTTGACGTGAAACTCCAAGAAATGCCAGCAGACAGGGAGGTCCTAAACTGGGTCCAGTGCAGGTTCTCACTGGGTAAGATGTGGGCCCCACTCTATGGATACCTTGAACATGTCACCTAGGAATGGTGGCTGCTAGCCAAATTCTTGCTTCAAACTGTTCTTCGGGCTGAAGTGAGTAAAAGTCTGAAATGGAGAAAGTAGGTTGTCCAACCTCTTGGATCACTCTCCTTGGAAGAGAACCCCCTAGCCCATGAAATGTCTAAGTTCTGGGATCATGCAAGTTCTCCCCACAATTCCCATGGTGGCCACAGTGTTTGTGATCCTGGGAGTAGAAGAATTTCCAAGTAACTTAGTGGCTCACTGATCACTGAAGTAGTGTGGGAGAGAGAAAGTGATTCCCCCTACCTCTGCACCTCCCTGAGTTTGATCCTCACTAATATTCTCCCCTCCCGCCTTTATTCTCTTCATTCTCTGCTTCACCATTTTCCTCTGTGAGATCCCAGGCAGACTGTGGCATTTCTCTCTATGACCTACCCCTGAGCTGCACTCCCCTCTCCTTTATCTGGGACTCTTCCTTCCTTCCAGGACGTTCAGACAAATGATGTCTCTAGTCAGCCACCTTGCCCTTCTTCTCTAGTTACCCTATTTTTAAAATGTGGTTGATCGTACGCACCTATGCCCACCTTGCCCCAGAGATTATGGTTGAATATTTGTAAAGTGATCTGAGTTTAGTTAGCGAAAATTATGCTGCAAAGATAAAAAGAAATAATGGTATATGTACCAGAAAAAATTTAACCCAAAAGGCTTAAATGGCCATTAGCACCTAACATTTTATTGTCTATTAGAGTGATAAATCTTTTTTAAATGTACTTTACCCAGGAGAAAATGATAAACATTAATAATCTTTTAATAGGAGGTAAATAAGAAAAGCTTTGAGAGCTAGAATTTTCTTTTTATCCAACCCTTAATATTTTATCTTGATCTTGCATTATACTGTTCAATTTTCTTCAGGTCTGTCCCTTTGTGAAGACTACGGTATAAGGTTTTGTGAAGTTATGCGAAATAGTGTAAGTCTCTATAGTAGGCAGGAGAAGCATTATTTTTCTCATTTTGTTGATATTTGTCTATAGAACTGTGGCTTATATTTCTCTCTTTGTCAAGAATAAATAAAAATTGAATTTGCAGGGCACACCATCTCTCCTCCATGGACCTTTGTTTTTCACGTATGCTATAAAGGGGTTGGATTCGGCATTCTTTCCAGTTACAGTATGGCATGCTTCTCTATTTATTATTCACAGGGTAGATGTTTTAAGTTATACTTAAGAAAAACTTTGCAAAGGTAGCAATCTGTAGAGAGGGATATGGATCACCAAAAAAGAATGTAAACATTTCTGTTTAATGATAGAATACACTCTCACATGTGTGGACTGGTTTCAAGGTGGCTCAGCCAAAGTACAGGCAGACGAGTGGGCTGGTGGGAAACACGTGATCTGAAGGAGCTCTGCAAATTCAGTCTGGCTTACTAATTAATGTTCTGTGTCTGCCCATAATAAGTGCTCAGTAAATGTTTGTCAAGCAAATAAAGCCAATGCCTCTCTGTCTCTCAAAGCACTTTCTTATCTGACCCTACAATATACTTCCTTGCAAAGTGGCTAGATAGAGCAGGGGTTCTTAACCCGTTTTCCAGACCCGAGAGACTGAGCCTCAGATCATTTAAGTGATTATGCCCAGGTCACAAAGCTAGTAAATGGTGGAGCCAGGTCCCAAATCAAGGGCTTTTAACTCTAAATCCTGTGTTTATTCGTGGCATTATGCAAGCCTCATAATTCTAAAATACAGTCCTAAAATAGCACAAAAGACTCCGCCAGCCTCCTTTTTATTCTCTTGACCTCATTAAACCTTTAAATGGAACTTGTCCTTGCAAACTTAGGGTGCAACATCACATCTGCCTGAGTTTCTGGGGCACGTAGCAACAGCTTGCTTTAATCTAATAATTGGCTGAAGTAGAACCACAGAAAGGACATAAAGAAGGCAAATTGTTATTTTTCAAAACCAAGCCATTCCCTGCCTAAAAGGTTCACAGCTTTTTTCCTTTTTCCAAGAAAATATTTATCCCCCTGAAAGATTTCTTCCCGTTAACAATATTTTTACAGCCTTTGTGATACTTTTACAGCATTTTAGATGCAATCTAAATACTATATATTTCAAGAATGGAACCATTACATTAAGAACGCTGCATATGTTTAAAAGTGTCTTTTATGAGGTTTATTAAAAGAAGCCATAAATTTCCGAGAAAGGTTTAAGCCATATTACATTGATCTTACTTCTCATTTAAACAAAATGTAAACTTTAAGTAAAACCTTGATGTGGAATGTAAACTCGCTCGTATACCCTGAGCTCACTCATTCACATGTGCCACCTTTAAAATATTAAATCATCTGTGAAGTGCTCCATTTCTTTGAGTGTTTTCCAATCACAACAAATAGCTTTCTGGTGATTGCCTGTACCTGTTGAATTTCTTGAATTCATTTAGGGCAAAGAATGGGTGGTGACGGCTGGATACAAAGCAGAGTTTTAAAACCATCCTCAGCCCTGCATGCCAAAGGCAACCCACAGCGCAGCTTAGCTCTTGAGGTTCCCTCTCCAAATGGTATGATTGTCTTATCCCCATTTAATAGATGGAAACACCGAGGCACAGAGAAGGGGTGAGTGCTTTTCCAAGGTCACATATTTCATAAGAAATAGTCAGCATGTGAACTCCAGATGGCTGGAGCCAAGCTCTGCCCAGGACCGTGACACCCTCCTGGCTTCTTTATAGGATTATGAGGATTAGATGAGGTAATACACATGCAGCGTTTAGCACAGTGCTTGACAGATAGCACTCAACAAGATTAACAGCTATTAACAGCACCTTTGTTATTAGATAGTGTGTGTAAAGGCTAATAGTTTTTTACCAAGGCCATCTTTCCGGAGCCAAAGCAAATTATACCATGTGCCCAAAATTACCTTCTGTGCTATTGGGAATATGAAATATATATTTTATTTTCATCTCTAGTTCCTGGCACACAGCTCTTCTGGACTTTCTAAGTGATACGGGTGAGTAGAGCATCTTTTGTTTCACAAAACAAACCCCTTTCAACCATACCAAAGTTTATGTTAGTGAGATAACTTAGGGCTGGAAGCCTCTGGATCAGTGATTTTCAACTGGTGCCATGAGAGGATCTTAGATGTGCTGTGAAAATGTTTAAAGATTATTAATTAAATTATTTTCAAATCAGTTCAAAGCATGATAAATATAAGTTTTACTCTTTTTAAAATCAATATAATTTAACTGTGCCACAGAAGTTTGACTATAGGTTCAAGTGTGCCATAGGACAATAAAAGGTTGAAAAGCATTGCTCAAGATAGCTTCAGGGTGAGAGCTAGTTGCCAGAGGAATCAATTGGATGACTAGAGCATTGGAAATTTTGGTCTTACCACCTGACTTTGGGGGTAGGGTATGGAGATTTAGTTAATCACTAATGGCCAGTAATTTAATCAATTGTGCCTATGTAATGGAATTTCATAAAAACCCAAGAAAGGGGGGTTCAGAGGGTTTCTGGGTTGATAAATGTATCCACGTGTGGGAGGGTGATATGCCCCCCAAACTCCACCTGGATGGAATTTCCTATACATAGGATCCTTCTGGACCTCATTCTGGGGACCTTTTATCTGGCTGTTCATTTGTATCCTTTAAAATACCCTTTATAATAAACCAGTAGGCATGAGCAAAGTGTTTTTCTGGGTCCTGTGAGCCATGATAGCAAATTATTGAAACTGAGAAGGAAGTCATGGGAACTCCTTGATTTGTAGCCAAGGGGTACAGAATCCTGGTCATCTGAGGACCCCTGCTTGTGATTGGCATCTGAAGTGTGGGAGCAGTCTGGTGAAACTGAGTGCTTGACCTGTGGGGCCTGCCATAACTTCAGGCAATTCATGCCAGGATTGAATTAAATGTTAGGACGCTCAGTTGGTATCAGCAGAAAAATGTTCGGCATGGAGGGAAACTCCTCAACACATTTGGGGTTAAGAGTACCCTAAGCAGAGGAACAGGGCTTCCTCTCCCCTCTTTACCCAGACCCTTACAAAAAGAAGGCAGCACTGATTGCCCAGCAAGAAAACATAAGCTGCAGAATTAACTGACTCCATAGAAAAGAAAGCTGTTTCAAATCTGCTATATTTTGAGTTTCCATTCCTCAGAGCTTCAGGCCTTTTTAGTACCACCACACAGTCTGTGGTATCTCATCTCCTTACCCATTCTGGAATGTTCCTCTCCTGCTACTCCACATAATAAACTATTTATCCTTCAATACAAAGGTCAAATATCATCCTCTCAATTTCTTCTTTTTTTGCAAATCCTGTTGACCTTCTTAAATACCATTTGGAAGTTTTCATTATGCTTATATGCTCAAGTATCTGTCTCTCACACCAGTGTCTAGACTGTAAACTGCTTAAAGAAATGGATCATGCATGTCTGTATCCCTTCACTCAACACAAAGCCTGGCCCCAAAAGGACTTTTCGTAAAAATCTCACAAGTAAATAAGTACCTGGTTACCCTCTGTGGTCTTAGCCTTCCCAGTTTTCCTAAAGGTCTGGCCATGTCAGAACCAAGAAGAAGAAAGAAAACATTGAAAGTTATGCCTAAGCTGAGATCTAGAGAGGTCATGGGGGGAAACCTGGATGATGGAACTTTGACCATCCCCAACCCCTTAAAAATATCACTATTGGGCCACACCTGTGGCTCAGTGAGTAGGGCGCCGGCCCCATATAGCGAGGGTGGCGGGTTCAAACCCAGCCTTGGCCAAACTGCAACAACAACAACAAAAATAGCGGGCATTGTGGTGGGCGCCCACAGTCCCAGCTACTCAGGAGGCTGAGACAAAAGAATCGCCTAAGCCTAAGAGCTGGAGGTTGCTGTAAACGGTGACACCACGGCACGCTACTGAGGGCAACAAACTGAGACTCTATTTCTAAAAAAAATAATAATAAAAACCCAGAAAATATCATTGTTGGCTTAAACTCCATTGTCATAAAGCCAACCCCAGTGAAGCTACCTCCTACTACCTCACAAAGGTCTTTCTTATGCCTCAGTGTCCCTACTCCCCATCTTAGTTCCTTCTAAAGTTAAGCCTTGGTAGCTTCCATCAGTCATTATTTACATGCCTTCTCAGAATGGCTTGAAAATCTTAGAAATGAGCAGGTCCTCCCTGACAGGGCTTAGCTGAGGGAATCAAATCAAAATTTCTAGAATTCAGGGAAAAAAATGTCTTCCACCAGAAAACCAATATGGAGGAAGTTTAAAACTGCCGAGAATAAACAGGTGATCATTACCCATTACTCCTGTTTATATTGCAATCTACTAATGCTCTGCTATATCTCGTATTTTGAAAGAGAGAGAGAAGCCAGAATATGCCAGTTTTCTGGAGGAATTGTTTAATGGTCAACCTGAATTAGGATATTATCTCAGCTAACTTGCTATGTCACAGTGACATCTACTGGGGAGCATTGCCACTTTGGGGTTTTATTTTTATATTGTACTGGCTAACTTTAAAATTTTAATTCATTTGATCTTTATAACAACCCAGTGAGGTGTTTAATATTGTGATCTGCATTTGTTGGATGAGGAAAATGAGACACAGAGCAATTACATGCTGGCCTGATGTAACATAGCTAGTATGTGGCAGAGCAGGGATTTGAACCCAGAGCAGAGTGACTCCAGAGTCTGTGCTCTTAACCGCTAAGACCTGCAGCCTCTTTGGCCACTCATCTTCTGTACTTTGAATACATCCATTATATGGCCTTCTGCCTGTTACTTTGTAATTAGGTATTTGTATTCTCATTCTCAAAAAAAAAAAAAAAACACCCCTATCCTTCTTAGAACAGTGCTCTTTTCTTTCATTTTCATATTTCGAGTATCAGTACTTAGTACAGCTCCTGACACGTAGTAAATGCTTAGTAAATATTTGTCCAATGAATATTGCATAAATGAATGAATGAGCAAAAGCCTGTCTTGGTGTCTGGGGACAGGTACAGAGTGGGGAGAGGGAGAACGGTCAGGGAGGAAGGGCTGTTCTCTTTGGAGCATCATACTTTACATAGGATTTGAGAGATGTCCAGGTAAATGAGAGCAGGGGGTGTGTGTGATTCAAGTCTGCTAGTCCACGGGTCCCTCATCTCTCTTCCTCAGTGGCTGAAGTTTCCAGCTCTCAGGCTTGAGTCCATATTTCTTAGCCATAAATAGAAGACCATCCAGGATCTGGCTGCTGTCTGCAGCTCTAGCTCCCAGGACTATCACAACATGGTAAACCTTTTGCTCCAATGATCTAGAGTGACTTGGGAGCCATACCCTCTCACATCCTCAGGCTCTGACACCGCCTCAGGCTAGAATCCCCTTTTCACCCTGCTGAGGCCCCTTCTGTCTTTGTCTGAGTGACTTGTACTCATTTTCTAAGGTTTCGGTATCATCTCTCCCACGCAGCTTTCCCAAGGTGCCAGTCAGGACTAAGACCCTTTTCTGTGGCACAAAAGACTCGAGGATGGAGGAAACGCTACAGAGTGCAGCCGAGTGGCCAGGGATTGAATCCCAGCTGTCCTTTTACTATACGTGTGACCTTAGGTGAGTCCCTTAATTGTTCCATACCTCAGTGCCCTCATTTTCAAGAGAAAGAAAATGAAAAGAAATATCTACTTCATGTTGTAAACATTGAATGAGTAAATGCAATATGTTTAGAATAGTGAATGGCAGGGGGAGTGGAGTGTTTGCTACATTATCCATTATTTCCTACATATGTATTCATCTGTCTTCTCCTACCAGTCAATGAATTCCTTAGCAAGAGAGACTACTTCTGCAATATCTTTATGTCCAGAGGACCCAGCAAAGTGCCTTTTAGGAAACAATAAATGTCTAGAAGAGAGAGCGAGTGAGCAACACAGAAAGAAATGTGCCTGGTTTTAGGTGTGGTTTTGGTGCCCTACAAACAGAACTGGACAGCGTGAAGGCCGCTCAGAGCAGGAAGGAGAGCAGAGATGGAGCAGAGAAGTGTATTTCATCCTGGTTTCCGCTTTGCTTCTCTTTATCACTTTGTTTTCTGCAAAAAGTTCATAGGCACTGGCTTCAGCCCCTTCTCTACTCTCCAAACTCGTCCCCTGATAAGTCATCCTTTGAAAGTTACAACCACTTCCCCACATGGAAACCATATTGAACCCATCCCTATGGTCATTATGAAGAGACAGAAACCAAAGTGATATGATCTGTCCGGGGCTTCATGAGCTGGGTAGCAGCCATCTCTCCAGGTCCAGGCTGAGCAGTCCCCCAATGCCCTCGATTCCAGAACACCTCCTGAGCTCCCTTCCTCAGTGGCTGAAATTTCCAGCACTAGAATCTTCGTTGGTTTAAGTCATTACATTAAATGTGTTCAGAAAGATCCCACTCAGATACATGAAAACACTACCCAAGAAGGCTAATCTTATTTATACACATGAAACGATTTCTTTTTTCCCATGGAAGGCAGAGACTGAGAGACGCTTAGGTAATGAGCTGGTTCAGGTTGCACAGAAAAATAAGAGTTGTCGTTTGTCAAGCCCTTGCCATGTGCTATTAGGCTTCATGAAAATGTCTGTTAAGCATTTGACTTTTAAGTGCTGTGTTAGGAAGTTGTGGCTGGGTGGTCAGCCCTAACTGGTGTTGAGAGGAAGGGGAGATCTTATGAGGAGAAAAGACAATTCAAAAGGGGAGAGGTGTGGGCTGTGTACCAAACACCTCTGAAAGCTGAGCCCACACTGAATGGTTTTGGGAGAAGATGCTGGGGAAAGGAGGTAATGACATGATTGCTTGGGAGACATTCCTATCCCTGGGTATAAGGCCACAGATCATTTATTTATTATTTATTAATAGTACATAATTATTAAATAATTAATAGTACTCCAAGGGAAAGACTTTGAAGGTGACCATAGTGATATTCAGCAATGAGAGACGTAGCACTTTTTCTAAGATGAGTTCATGAACTGAATTGTCAGACCTTTGTATGGCAACAGCATTCCAGTAAAAGAGTTCCAAAATTGCTCTGAGGGATGGACTCGGTGCTGGCATCTGTGCATAGCTTCCCAAGGGGAGCACTTCGAAGGTGACCACAGTGACATTCAGCAATGAGGTATGTAGCACTTTTTCTAGAATGAGTCTGTGAACTTAATTGTCTAACCATATATACACACACACCCCACAATTGATAGAAACAATAGCCTAGAAATCGAAATGTACAGCATGATGACGAGAGTTAATAATACTGTATCGTGTACTGGAAATGTGCTAACAGAGTAGATTTCAGGTGACCTCACCACATGAAAAAATGGTAACTATGTGACGGCCTGGCTCTGTTAATTAGCTTGATTGTAGTAATTGTTTCCCTATGCCTATGTATACCAAGGCATCATGTTGCGTGCCATAAATATACACAATTTTTATTTTAAAAAAGAGGGAGAAACTTCTGGGAATGACTCTGGCACGGTAGGGCAGGCCGTGCCTTGGCGTCGCTCCCTCCCGTCATTCCTGCTGTCAGCTCCCCGCTTGATCCCTCCCTGCACACGCAGGGCTGCTCCGTGGCAGAGCACAGTCTCCTGCTTGTAAGATCCATATTTCTGAGGCAAATCTGGAAGGGCACACAGGGCCCGATTCTCATGGTCCCACACTCCACGTTCCCACCAATTCCCAGAATAATGCTGGAGCTTCCAAGCGCTGTAATAACTTTCCTGGACTTCCTTGTCATTCTTGCTATAAACTTAAGACTGGGAATGGGAAGAGAGATGAATAAAGTCAGAAGGACACGCACAAGATTTCTTTTCCCTCTGTGGCCAGCTTGTTGGAAATAGCTTGTTAATTGCCCATTACAATTATTTGTAAACAGTTATTGATTAAGGGCAAAACAGATAAAATGTTTGTGTACTGAGATTTTGCCTCAAAGTAAGAAAGGCTACAAGGGACTGTAAATCTCTCCACAGGTGATTGTTCTGGATGTTGCATGAGGAATGTGACTTAGGCACAGGATTTCCTGAGGCCACATGGCCACCCTCTTCCTGGCTGTAGAGAAATGCTGGCCCTTGAACTTAATCCTGTCTCTGTAGCTTTATTTTAATCACCTTCCCCTCTACCCTTCCTTACCTTAGTTCGTGAAAACATCTGCTTTCCTAACTCTCAGTCAAGCCAACTGGCACGTTTTTATGTTTGTCTTTTCCAAATCTTGAGGAAAGCATCTTAACGTTCAGAGCGTGTTTACAGTTTGGGTAAAAACAAATGTTATTGTAGTATGTATGCTAGCTGTTTTAGAATTCAATTTTGAGGATCTCTCTTGCAGAGATAGGTTATAAATATTGGAGCCTAATGACTGTTGCCACAATAAAGAGAAGCAATGTATATAAAAGTCAAAACCCCCTGAACACCAATCCCTCTGCAGATACATATAAGCAGGTAAAACATACTCCTCTCTTCAAAAGAGAGTAAAACTTAATGTGAAAGGAAAATATGAAGAACCTTGGAGAATTTTATATTAGGATATAAAGAAGCCTTGAATTATGTGTAGATATATATCTATTTCAGAAGGGACAGAAATACTCTTTCCCAATGCAAGAGAAGAAGGAAAAGGAGAATGAATAGGAAGAAGTAAAAGAGGAAGAAGAGGAGGGAAAAAAGAGAAAATAGAGGAACGGAAGGAGGGAGGGCTGGCTGTCCATTAAATCTGACAGGTTAAGCCGGGCATTGTGGCAGGTGCCTGTCATCCCAGCTACTGGGGATGCTGAGGAAAGAGAATCACTTAAACCCGAGAGTTTGAGGTGGCTGTGAGCTATGACGCCATGGCCCTCTATCAAGGGTGACAAAGTAAGACTCTGTTTCAATAAAAAAAAATGTATTAGTTAAATTAACCCCATGGAAGTTAAATGAAAAGGGACCTACCTTGTAAAGGGTACTGAGTTAGTTCAAAAAGCTAGAGGAAGAGTTTAAAAGTCCCAAGAGTATTAGCTGCTAGAGCAGACCCAGAGTTAGAGCACCAAGCTACCATTAGAGTCACCATGCTTCTCATCCTTGTGAATTCTGTCAAAGTTTCAGATTTGCAGGAGAGAAGATCTGATTGGCCCAGCTTGGACCAAGTTTAAACTCATCTGGATCGATAGCTATAGCTAAGGAGTGGAGGTGAGGCAGGTGCCAAAGGCCAGTTGAAAGACACTACACAGAAATGCTTTGTGTACCCTTATTATCCGAAGTGTTTGGAAAGAAGGACAAGCAGAATGCCTGCCCACAGAAAGCTCGTGGGATCTGTATGGGCAAGGCTGCTACTCAATTAGTACCTATTATACAAAGCCAAGAAACAGTGTTTTTCAGGCGAAGGCAAGAAATTTGAAAACTACCAGAAAGCTCTAGGCCAGCAGTTCTCAACCTATGGGTCACGACCCCTTTAAACAATGAAAATACATTGCAGCATTAGTAAGGTTGAGAACCACTGCTGTAGGCTCATTTCTGCCAGAATTTTTTAAAAAAAAGTCTGGGTGTGGTGGCTTACACCTATAATCCCAGTACTCTGGGAGGTTGCTGTGAGCTATGAGGTCATGAGACTCCACCCGGGGTGACTATCTCAGTCTCTCCTCAAAATGAGACTGTCTCAAAAACAAACAAAAATGTCCTGAGGTGAAACCCCCCAAATCACCTACCAGTTTATGAAGGGTTTTACTTTTAGGGAGGGAAATGGAGAGGAAAAGACAGAAGAACAGAGAGACTGAGAGGGTGATTGAGAGAAAGGGACTCTTACCAGGTTTAGAGAAGATCAACTTCACATTAAGCGTTGTTAGATAACAATTAGGAATAGAAAAGGACCAAGCACGACCCATATTCATGATAATTACTTAGCATGGTACCTGGCACAGGAGATGCATATGAAATACTAGCTGAACCTGAATTTATGTTGTACCTATTGTTAGAAAGTCACACAATATAGGAATAGTAACAGGTGTACACACAGAATGAACTGTGGCGTGTCATTGCCATGTGACTCTGAATGAAGTAGGTGGTGTCTTTAAACTGAGGACAATAAAGTTATATTGATAGAGTATTGTAAGGTAAAAATATAGTAATTTATATATAGTCATAGAGTAAGTGCTCAGAAATGTCCATTTATTCTCTTCCATTTATCATCTCATTAAATGCATGTTTTAACGTTAGGCAATTTTTTAAGACAAGTCTTAAAAAGTATTTTTATAAATGGGCTGGACAAAAAACCTAGGTCTCAGATAAACCATGTTTCTTGTGTTTCAAACAATGAGACGGTTCATGAAAAGCTGCTGCTACCACCATCTGGTGGCAGCATACTATATATTTTTTTAATTTTAATTGACATATTTTGGGGGTAGAGTGTGATATTTTGATACCTGTATACAACGTGTAATGATCAGACCCTGGAATTAGCATATTAATCACCTCCAACATTTATTATTTCTCTGTATTGGGAACATAGCTATTTAAAGATACAAAATAATCAACTATTGTCACCCGACATGCACTTGAACTTATTCCTTGTATGTAAATATAATTTTGTATCCATCAACCAACTTCTCCCTATCTGTCCTACTCCCCTCTAGTTACCATTATTCAAGTCTCTACTTTTATGAAATCAACTTATTCAGCTTCCACATGAGTGAGAATACATGGTATTTATCTTTCGTGCATGGCCTATTGGGTTTAACATAATGTTCTCCAGGCTCATCAATGTTGCTACAGATGACAGGATTTCCTTTTGTTTATGGTCGAACAGTATCCCATTGTGTTGATGTACCACATTCTCTTCATCCACTCATTCGTTGATGGACACTTAGTTTTGTTCCTTACCTCGGCTGTTGTGCTTAGTGCTGCAGTAAACATGAGAATGCAGATAGCTCTTTGACATACTGATTGTTTTTCCTTTACATATATACCCAAGAGTTGGGTTGATGGATCAAACAGTAGCTCTATTTTTAGAATTTTGAGAATACTTTGTCCTGTTTTCCATAAGGGTTGCACTAATTAACATTTCTGCAAATAGCATATGAGTCCCCTTTTCTCTTCTGCGTCCTCTCTTGCATTCCTTCTTTTTTGTCTTTTTAATAATAGCCATTCTAGCTGAAGTGAGACCACTGCTCATTGTGGTTTTGATTTGCATCTCCCTGATGACTAGGGATGTCAAGCATTTTTCAATAGCTT
The DNA here is from genome assembly GCA_963574575.1 of Galagoides demidoff. NCBI lineage: Eukaryota > Metazoa > Chordata > Mammalia > Primates > Galagidae > Galagoides > Galagoides demidoff. Next base: position 20,482 of record CAUYQV010059123.1, on the reverse strand, counting down.
GTGGCCATTTATATGTCTTTTGAAAAATGTCTATTCAGATCATTTGTACATTTGATATTATTTGGGGCTTTTGCCATTGATTTGTTTATATTCTCTGAATATTAGTCCCTTGTCAGATCATTTGTCCATACAGTATTTTTGCCCACTCTGTAGCTTGTCTCTTCACTCTGTTGATGGCTCCTTTGCTGTTCAGTTTGTTTGTTTTATATAATCCTATTTATCTATTTTGATTCTATTTTTGCTTTTGCTGCCTATACTTTTGAGGTCTTATTCATAAAATATTTGCCCAACATTTCCCCCATGTTTTTTTCTAGCAGTTTCATACTTTCTGATCTTGCATTTAGACCTTTAACATACTTCAGGTTGATTTTTGTATCTAGTGAGATACGGGGGGATGGGGGGTGGTTTCATCATTCTGTGTAAGGAGATTCAGTTTTTCCAGCACCATTTAGTAAAGAGACTGCCTTTCCCCAATTTATATTCTTAGTGCCTTCTTTGAAAATCAGTTGGCTATAAATATGCAGATTTATTTCTGGGTTTTCTGTTCTGTCCCATTGTTCCGAGTCTGTTTTAATGCCAGCACTGTGCTGTTTTGGTGGCTATAGCTTTGTAGTATATTTTGAAGTCAGATAATTTGATGTATCCAGCTTTGTTGTTTTTGGTCAAAATTGCTTGTGCAAATATTCTCTATTTGCAGATGACATGATTTTATGTCTATAGAAAAACTTAAAGACTTCACCAAAAACCTCTCAGAACTGATCAATTCAGTAACGCTGCAGTATACAAAAATAAGTAGCATTTCTACATACCAGTAACTAACTGAAATAAATGTTTATTTCATTACATATGTATTAATATTTATTTTCCTTATATACATATTCATTATATATCTGTCCGTAAAATATTATAGAGAAATCAAGAATACCTAGGAATAAATTCAATCAAGTAGATGAAAGGTCTCTACAATGAAAATCATAAACTCTGATGAAAGAAATTGAAGAGGATACACAAAAATGGAAAGCTATCCTATGTTCCTGGATCAGAAGAATTCATGTTGTTATAATGACCATACTTACTACCCAAAGTGATCTACAGATGCAGTGCAATCTCTATCAAAATACCAATGATGGTCTTCATAGAAATAGAAAAAGCAATAGACTCTTGAATAGCCAAAGAAGTCTTGCATAATATTTTTGAGTGTTGAATATATGCAACAAAATCCTAAACATTCCTTAGATTTTCACATATTACACAGACTGGGAAGGGTTTAGACAACAGTATTTTTACAACACATTTTCCTAACCAATACACGGTGATACATTGGTGTGTTGTTAAGATGCCTGAGGCAGTAACCTGGATTCCCTAAATTTGCTGGTGTCTACCATTAATGCCATCAGCTTCAACACCACTGCCCCTCCATGCTCCCCAACACCACTGTTGCAGCCTGAGTTCAGAAGCTGAGGAGTTCTTTTGAAGAGTCATGTAAAAATGAAGCAGGTCATGACACCAAAATCACAAGCAAAAAAAACATATAAATCTGACATCATCAAAATCAAAAAACCCAAGTGCTTCAAAGGACACCAGCATGAAAGTAAAAAGCCAACCCAGAATAAGAGGATATTTTTGTAAATTATGTATCGGGGCGCTTATTCTGGTATACATATAGTACTTTGACAAATCAGTAATAAAATACAAATAACGCAATAAAAACAGGAAAGAGATCCAAATAGATTACTTCTCTAAAGAACTTGTACAAAAGGCCAAGAGACACATTTTAAAAGTGCTCAGCATCAGCCGTCAGGGAAATGCAAATCAAAATCATAACGAGACACCACTGCACACACACCAGGATGGCTATTATCAAGAAGGACATTAATAACAAGTGCTGGCAAAGACATAAAGAAATCGAAACCCTCATACACTATTGACGAAATGTAAAATGGTGCCGCCACTTTGGAAAACAATCTAGCACATTGTTAAAGGATTAAACCCGGAGTTATCTTCTGACCTAGCAATTACGCTCTTAGGCATACATCTGAGAGAAAGAAAAACATAAATCCACATGAAAATTTGTGCATGCGTGTTCCTGAGAGCATTCATTATTCATAATAGCCGAAAAGTAAAAACAACCCCAAATGTCCATCAACTGATCCTTAAAATGGAATATTATCCACCAGTTTAAAAAGTCAAGTTCTGACATAGGCAAGTACTTGGCTGATCCTTGAACATAGTATACAAAGTGAATGAAGCCAGTCACAGACCCACATGTTATGTGATTCTGTCCATATGAAATATTCAGAATAGAAAACCCCTTAGAAAGAGAGGTGCATTTGGGTTAACCTGGGGCTGGTAGGGTCTGAAGGGGTTGGAAGTTAATGGCTAAGGGACTTGGGTGATGAAATGTCATCTTCTAAATTTGACTATGTTGATGGTTGTACAACCCTATGAATATATAAAAAGCCATTTGGGCAGTGCCTGTGACTCAAAGGAATAGGGCGCCGGCCCCATACGCCGGAGGTGGTGAGTTCAAACCCAGCCCTGGCCAAAAACTGCAGGAAAAAAAAAAAAGGCCATTTAATTGTACACTCTAAATGGATGAATTGTATGGTATACTTGAATTATATCTCAAAAAGCTGTTGAAACATAAAAAAATGAATAAAGCATGCCTGAAACAGTGGTGGAGAAGTGGCTCACCATCTCTTTCTTATGCAAACAAAATCTTCACGTTCTAGCAAAAATTTTCAGAACTAAAACTTTTAATCCCAACATTGGGGGCTAATCATATCTAGAAACTAAAACCTTTTGCATAAACTAACTTGGAAATTTGAAGCTTTTTTTTTCTGATTTTATTTTTCATACAAGAGTATTCTCTTCTGGTTTTAGCAGTGATAGTTTACATAAAAATGTGAAAATACAATTTTGCATTTAATGGTAACAAGATTTGCCTTTGACAATAATAATATTTGCTTTTAACTGTAACAAAGGAAGTCCTTTTGTTGTTTTGCACTACTCCTATAATGATCTGAGCTATGCCCAGCACCAGCTCCATGAGATACACACACACACACACACAGCATGGGTGCACACGAACCTCTAGTATATTAGCTTGTGACATATATTTGGGGGACCTTGTCTGCACTGCCCAGGCAGGCTTTGGCCAGACCAGAATACCTGTTTAGTTCTGACTCCTTATATTCCTAAAAGCAATATTTTCTGGATCTTTATAACTCATTGAAACAAATCACAGAATCTAAACATTTAAAAGCACTTTACAAGCAGCTAAGTCTTCCATAGACCTTCCAAAGTGAATTAAACCAGCTCAATCTTTCATCTCTATCTGATTCTGCTGCAGTCATAGAGATGCCGAGCAAAGGATAAAAGAGCCATTTTTCATGACCTTCCTCGTGTCTCTGAACAAAGCCCAGTGTCAAAATCTTTGAAAAGCATGTATTATAGCAAAGAATAAGATTCAAAAAAATGTTTGGAAGCATTCATGGTACAGAAAAATAATTTCCTCTCTCCCATCCCAAAATAAAAAACAACCTTATGATGTGTTAGATTGAAATGTTTAAATATTGAACCAGTGCCAAAAAATGATTTGTAAGCCTCAATAAGTTTCATGAAATTTAAAAATGATATTATTATCCCATCTGACAGAGTGTCTTTCAGGATTTGAAGCCGTGTGGCCCAGATTAGGGGCCTTCTAATGAAAAATAAACCTGCAGCACATTTGACTTACAAATATAGTGACATAGATAATACTGAAAAGGCATAGATTCAGTGAGGTCTATTTGCAATTACTACTTACTAGTATCAATTTTGCCTCCTACCCAGAGCAATAGGGGCCTCTCCTTGAGTTTTACAGGCTGTTAGTTACAACATGAAGTTTTTTCTTAGAAAGGAAAAAGCAAGCAAACAAAAAAGGCCAGATATATAGGACTATACATATGTGTGTGTGACTATATATATCTACACATATATATACACACACTGGGCCTATTCACACTCAATGGGATATCCAAATTTGATATTTAGAAAGATGGACAACCAATTCTCTATGAGGCGAGTGCAATATTCACATATGTACTGTGAAAGTCACAGGCCATGTGTATACTGTAGATGTTACATAAACAATGTTGGCTACACTGCTCGTAGACATTTCTGCAATCTCATTTTTATCCATCCCACCATCTACTATGAAATATCTTTCATAAGGCCAGTAACACGGAAAGAAAGGGCCCTGGTTGTTTTTTGTTTGGTTGGTTTTTGTTTTGTCTATTCTTCTATTTCTATCTCATCACCATAAACACTTTTTGCAAATGGCATCTTTTTTTTTTTTTTTTTTTTTGCCACCTCCTGTTACTCTCCAAAGCACTGGAGAGGAGGAGGAAGGAAGCAGGGGAGAGATGGTTAGAAAGGAGGCAGGGCGGAAAGGGTCCTCATGCACTCTCAGCTGCAGGCACAAGATTGATGACACTCCCAGGGTGTCCGAGAAGATCTGCTCGTCGTGAAAGGCTGCTCATGAGGCCTGATAGACTTGTCATCTCTTAATAAACCTCACTGATCTGTCAAGAGAGGAGTGAGGCCCAGCAGGAAAAAAAGGCACACCCAGCAGAGAGCTTGGCCTCCTTGATGATTTGCTTAGCCTGTCCTGTCTGTGGGTCCATGGAGGGCTGGGCTTTATTCCCCACCTTAGAAGTCCCGGGGAAGGCTTCCCTTCCCTCTTGGGACCCAGAGAGCTACACTGGGATCCAGTTCCTCCTCTTTTGAGAACCTTCCTAATTTCCCAGGTCTCTTTGCATCTGGATTCAAGGGAGCTGAAAAAAAAAAAATAGAAAAAACAACCCAGATACTGCAGGCCTTTCTATCCCAGAAAGGTAAGACACTTCATGCACTGTCATTTTCCTAGTGTCTGGGGCTCTTCTTCTCTAGGGTTTTAGGGTGACAGAGGCAGGAGATGTAATCAACTTTCAAATCATCACCCTGTGGCAGGAGCGACCCCTGCAGAGTCTATCCTGGTTCTGTGAAGTTCTTCACTTCTTCCCCCTCTTCTCCCATCTCTTATTTCTCTACCTATCTTATAAATCATTTCTGAAATCTAACCTTCTCCACAAATGCCCGCTTAATTGATGGAATGGACAGTGTGGCTGCCCTTTCCTCCAGGCAGTTGAGGGAGAGAATTTTCAGAATTTCCTCTCCACTTCCTCCCCAGGGAGCTCATCTCTCTTTCCCTGTCCAGGTGGCACCTGGGAGCTGGCACCAAGCGCGCGTGTCACAGACATTGGCTGCGGAGTGAGTGCATACCTGAGTTTCACTTTCATCTTTCCCCCCCTCAACTTGAAACCAAGTTTATTTTTGCTTCTTAAATAAACTTACAAACATTTTAATGTTCATTTTGACTTTCACTGGGATGCTCATTTCTACTTCCCGACGGGTGATGAGAACGTTTCCTTTCACACATCTACATTAGAACCTCCTAGAAGACAGAGACCCAGGGGCCATCTCTGGGCAGCACCAGGGCCCCTTTACAGGGAATAAAATCTCTCCCAGCAAATGATGCCAATGGGAGTGATGAAGGTGGTCACAGACACCTTCTCCAGTACTGTTCACCGTGTCAAACCAGCCACGCAGGAAGCTTAGGCAACACAAGACAGAGCCGTAAATGAAGCCCCCATCCGATGGCTGCAGTAGGGCCCTGTAGCCCCAGCCACCACCGCCACACCCGGTTTCCCCCACAGAAAATTGCTCTTCTGATATTTTGAAGCCTTTTATGTCTAACATGTGTGTGCAGCCAAATAGTGAGGTTACATTTTCATCTTGAAATAATCGTGATTAATAAATTACAATGGGGCAGTAGTGCAAGCTTCATTCCCCGGGGGAGCACACTGTGTTTATATTCGAGAAGTCAGTGGCAGCCTGAACTCAAAAAGCTCAGCCCCCAGCCCCACCGGAATTCGGGGACGCTGACAGGAGATTTGAGTGAGGTTGGAGAGAGGGCTGCAGTTACCAACGGAACACTCTTCTAGAATTCTCTTTTGCTGTGAGTAGCGTGCCTGCTCCTAAGGAAGGACCCCCTTTAACGGTCCCCCACTCTGTTTATCCTAAGACCTGCCCCCCAGCTCCAGTGAATAGCACCAGAAGCAACACAGCCTCTGTCCTTAGTCTTCAACCTCTCAAGGCAGCTGGCAGGAAGCCCGTATCAGCCATTTGTTCCTCAGATCCTGCTTGCTGGGGGAAGCAGGAACACAGCTATCCCGCGATGGTGTAGATGGAGTTAGCTGATCCACTGTTAGAGAATTTTTTTAAGGTTCTTTCAATACCACAAGTTGTTTTTGCAGAAATTCTATAATTCACTGCATAAGAGCCCTCTAACTCAGCCTAGGCAGTACAGCAAGGAGGTATTATTTAAAAAAAAAAAAAAATCTCCTGCTCCTGAGTGAGACTGGCTCTGTTTTGATTCCAGGGTCTGACACTTTAACTGTCTGGCTTCATAGATTTTTATGAATTCTCCCCTCCAACCCACTGGTTTTCTCACCTTTAAAGTAGACATCATCCATGGATAATGTCTTACTCACAATCTCTCAATAAATCATGCTATGATGATTATCATAACTTCTATCATCTTCGTCATTGTTACCAATAATGACTGCCATTGCCCTCAATTCACCAATGTTTACTAATCGTGTCATAGGTTGTCAAAGATCAGTGAAAGTACGGTGCCTGGAATGGATGCACTTTATCACCCGTCAGCGTAAGTGTGTGGGAAACTAGTCACAGAAACAAGCCTCGACCAGCATTAGGTTGGGGGTAAAGATAAGGACATAATTGTTAACAACCAAAATACATTATTTGATTTTGCCTTCACTAATCCTGAGACTTAAGGACCCAATCAATTCTATCTAAACTAAATCTTGGAGCAATTGAGTGGTTTCTCAAGGGCTCTAGGGGTAGGTCCCTCAGCCTCCAAGAGACATTCCTCATGTTCTTTTGCTCTGCTTCCCCCTTAGCTGCCTCCTTTTGTGCCATCCTCAAGAAAAGCAACACATCCAAACTTTTCATCTGTCTTCAGATGGCCTATCCACACGGTTTTTTTAGGGGGTGAGGAAGTTGGCAAAGTATTTTCAAATTGCTGGCTTGATCCTCTAAGCCAGCTTGCCCTCCCGAGTTTGACAGACCCCACCACTACCAATTGCCTTCTTTCTGTCACTTCACATTTCACACACATGTACGTTACTTGCCAGGACCCTAAAAAAGATTTTCTGCGAACGCCCCTTCCCATACATTCCCTGATTCCAAATGCTAGAGACACACCCTGAGGGCATCAGAACTGCCATCAGACCCAAGAGGACATGCAGCGTGAGGATCTTGTTCCTGCCTCTTCTCTGTTCTGGATGCCACAGAGGAAGTGCTCCATGGAATGAATGAGGGAGTGAACGCTCAGTCTGATGTATACATTCCCTAGTCCCACAAACTCTAACCACGCCTCCTCCCAGACAAAGAGGTACGTTATGTTACGTCGTGTGTCTTGGGCTACCTTATAATCTTAATACATTAGAAAAATCTTACCGAAATGCTTTTTTTATTTCTTACTTTCTCTCTATTGCTGCTCCTTCTCCCAGGCAGCAATAAAGCTGGAGAAAAAAAAGGGGAGCATCCCATCGTTCTCAGAAGAGTGGGTGTGCATATAAGTGCACCTGTGCACGGGGAAGGGCATAGCTGTGCCTTACCTCCTCCTTATTGCAGGTAGAAAGACACGGGGTTCTCAGAGAACTCAGCTGGTAACACAATATATTGGATATATTCGGTCGCAAGCAACAGAAGTCCCTCAGAAAGTGGCTTACACAAATAAAGGATTTAGTCGCCACCGGTAACAATTCAAGTGTAAGTGCGGTAGGGTAGGACAACAGTTCAATGGACCTAGCCTCCTCCCCCCCACGCCATTTTCCTGCTCTGTCATCCTTACTGTGTGGCTTTATCTTTATGATCTTAAGATGGCAGCTGGACTTTCAAACATCATCTGCACATGACAAATGGAAAGAAGGAGAAAAGAGCAAAAAGGAGAAAGCATGTGTGAATCAACTTTCTTCTTGAAAGCATTCCCAGAAACCTCATCCAATAACTGCCACTCGCATCTCACTGAACAGAATGGGATCACATGTTAATCTCTGTTTTCTAGGAAGTCTGAAGAGGATGGAATTTTTTTTTTAACCAGGCTTGCTACCACCTCAGATAAAATTACAGTTTCATCATCAAGAAGAAAGAGAGACTGGATGCTAGATAGATAATTAGCAGGGCCTGCCAAAAGAATAGTGCCTAACACGGTGAATCAGGTCATTAAAGACATGTACAAAAAAATATTTGGAAATTTATTTCTAAGAAGAACCTTTGTTTCAGGTTAATGTGCTCTGCAAAAGCATAGCAAGAAGTGACACCAGGACAGTTTCTATAGTGGTGACCTCAAAGGCCAAAAGCGAAATAACAGATGCCGAGTACACCTGCATTTCAAAGTGAGACTGTGGCCATCCTGCATAGGTTTGCAAAGGGAACAGTCACTAGCTAGTCCTCCATGCACAAGCTGAGCACACACCTCTGGCCTATGTAAGTGGGGCCAAGGTGTCCCCCTCATTTCAAGTCAGGTGAAGAGGGCTGCAAGAGAACCCATTATGGCCTTCAACTTGTGTTCCTTGGAAGTCAAAAGATACGGGACTGGTATTTGATTCTGCTATGGGAAAGACTCAAGACAGAAACTTACGTTTAGTCATTCAGAGTGATATGTGCTTCCCCCAAAGCCAGGGAGAGGGTATATTTTTTAAGAACTAGGAATAGAACCCTCCATCCAAGTACTAGTCTCTCCCAACCCTGCTTATCCTTGAGATCAGATGAGACTGGGCATGTTCAGGGTGGTATGACCATAGGCCAGGTACAGAAAGACCCTCATGGAAAAGAAACACCCTAATTTGTTTGAAATGCACTGCAACTAAGAAGACCAAGGATCCATCCTAAACTATAGCCTTTTGTTCTCTCTGCAGTAGTTGAGTCATTATGAGTAGGGTGACCTTGCATCCTGACTGATCTGGGGCAGTCCCACCTGACCTCAGCTGCCCCAGCAACATTATTAATAGCTCCTCCTTCCACACTCTAAAGTGTCCCAGTTTGGATGATAAATTATACGGTCACTTGGTAATAAGGGACTCTTACTGATGCACAGAGCTGGGTTTTCAGCCTGCTGTTTTGCAATATTCTTATCCATGAGGGCTCTAAAACAGCGCTGGGAAGGTGTTACCAAAACTGGTTTTGAGTCAAAGTGTATATGTGGTTAATAGGCTTATGTGGAGGTGCCGATTAGGATGTAGAAGAGTCATAGGGACTAGCAGGAGATGACTGCTAAATTGGCGTCTCAGGAGGATAATTCCAGGAAACTGAAGAGTTTTCATCTTGCAGATTAGCAAATTTGAACAGGTCAGGGAATAGAAGATAATGTGTGTGGTATCACAAGGGATTTCTGCTTTTGTACTCCCCAGCATAGAACACTGTGCTAAATAAACATTGAATACATAAAGAACACAGCAGTTTTAAGAGATGTCTGATAAGGTGCCTACCATAGATTTTCACATGTCCTCGTCAACCACTGTCAATAATTTTGGGCATTATAAATGATAAGGTGTTTTATTTCTGTACAGCTTTGTTGTGTGGCTAAGAAGACCTCCATATACCCACAAGGGAGTCTCTTATGTGTGAAAATCATCAGCTATGTGCATGGCAGGACCAAAAGTTGGGTGGGTAACAAATGATCTCTTGAAATGCAGATCCTGTTTCTATTGTAGCCGTGCTCACTCCCAGAATGGGAAGAGGAAAAACAGAGAGAAGAGAAGAAGGTGCCAAATACTGCCCTTATACCATAGGGATTCAAAATATCCTGAAGAGAGTGGATAAGTTTGATGAAATGCATTCTTCAGATCTACTTTATGGACATAGGTGATAAAATTTTGATTAGGACAGTAACCTACTACATGTCATTCACAATCCCTTCAAGATTGTGATAATCCATGAGTTACCTTTTGGATATAATTGTTCCCCAAGATTCTAATTTGCCTACATGCCCAATTCATATTTCTCCTTGTCCAGAGAGTACCATGAAATGTTATACGCCTTGATAAAATGCAGCTACATGAGACCTAGTTCATTTCCCTAACTTAGCCATCTAACAATAACCATCAAAGAAATAAATGGGGCTGGTACAGGATGACTTGTTCTTTTTGAATCCAATAGTGCCCAATTCCTTAGCCATTATTGCCATCACTTCCAGAAGCATACAAGCAGTACACGTTAGCATCTTGCTAGGACCAATTCTGGCCTTCACCACGTTTATCAAATCCATCTCCTTTTTCTTTTTGGAAATCAGAATAGCATTTGGCCACATAGACTTTGGGCACTTCTTTGATTTGTCATAATTCTGCAAAGATCACACAGCTTGATAAAAGTTGGCAGATAGTAAACATTCCTTTGGTGTCAGTGCGCTGAGAGCTCTCATGTATGTTATCTCCTCTAAACAGAGAGATTAATGGGCCCAGCCTAACTGTAAGATGTGTGAACTTAAAATGCTAAATTCTGTCATTTTTAAATGATCATAAAAGAATCTGTTATCTGTTTTCCTACAAACTCGGGTGTCCCCAAGTTCTTCTCCTTGCCAACTTGAGTTTTATCCATAGTATCCTAAAGATCATCGTTCTAGCCTCTGCTCTCACTGCCCTCAGAGAGCGCCGTGTCTTTCTCAAGTGCTTCTGAGGTTCTCAAGGAGAGTTTTCTTAGTCTCCCTGCCACTTGTCCCCACAAAGAACAGCTTTGCTGGGCTTTTTCTAGATGGTGCTCCATACCACTGTGCTTTTTTCTCCTTTCTATGCTCTGTGGTTTGAATAGTAGTAGCTCCTGTCTTATTTTCCCAAACAGAGCTGACACTAGGCTGTAATAGCCAAGAACCTAGAATCAGTGCTTGAAGATGGCACAAGGCAGAAACCACAGTTCACCTTCCCACCCTGATGACTCCACTTCACCACAGTGGGTGAAGAAGAGCAGAAAGAAAAGAGAAATCACCAATTCCCATATCCCTTCATTGTGCCTCCCAGGCCTGGGATTGGGAATAGTCAAGTCCTGCTCCCCAAGACCCCACAGCCATATAATTTCTTTATGTTCTCTGAGGAAGAAACAAGACAGGATAGATAAATGACCAGAAAGAGACAGCAACACAAGATATAAGGGGATGAGTCTGGCCACACGATTGGGCTATATATTGATTTTATAGATGTTGCCATTTTGTAAAATTGTGTAATGTTACCTTCTTGGAATCATTTTTGGTTTATAAAACTATGCATTTACAAACTATGCATCTTCATTGAAGCAAATTTCAATACTTTAGTAGCTATTTTAATTTCTAAAAACAGCCCCAAAGTATTTGCAACTAAGTATGACAATTAAGGTGAGTAATGTGCTTCTGGGTCAAAAACCAGATGTGACAATATTGCAATGGTACTGATGATGTCTTTAACTGGGAAAGCGTTGTTAAGGATATTCCCAAAGAGGAACTCACGGAGATGTTTGAGCATTTGCAGTGTGAGTATCCTGAAGTATTAACACTCACCAAGGGAGCATAATCATGTGGCTGAGAACAGAGCCTCTGTGGGTTCTAAAGTCACACTCTGCCTCTTACTCTGTCAATTTTGAAATGTTTTTTGATCACTTTTCATTTCATAGTCTTCAGCTGTAACAAATGAATAGTTCCTGTCTCAAAAGAGTTGTTGTGAGGGTCATGATGACCAGAGAGTAGCCTATAGTTGGTGTTCTCCTAGTGCTTGTACATTTTCTTTTTCAATAGGCAAAGGCCAAAATGTTTGAAAGCTTTTGCTGGCTTTCAATCTCAAGGTGGGTATTTTACAACAAGCAAAAAGCAATCCCATCCCTGTTAAAACACTCTGGCCCTCAATTTGCTGCCTCCAAATTTCAATATATACAGAATCAGAGAAGTTATTTCTGAATGGTCAACCAGAAAAGATTTTGCATGGATAAGACTGAATTTTATGAAACCTAAACTTTCATAAGTGGTGACCGTATCTGTTGGGACAGTCCCACTGGCTCAACACCCAGAAAACCACAACTGTTCACAACGTTGCTGCCTCAACTAGTAAGGAGTTTAGGTTCAGCTGGCAAAATATCAGGATCTGGAGAAAATCACGACAAATATTTCCTGAGCCAAAACTTTCTTTGATATATTTTCACACACATTGCACAAAGAAAGTGAAAGTGAAAGTGATGTCTAGGAGACATATCTGGTCCAGAAATCTTAGTTTGGGACATTGGCAGTAATAATGAAGAGCTATAATAGAGACACATCCTGTCCCATGTAAAGAACTTTATTGGAGAAATTTTGCCAGCATGTAGGTATGCTTATCATTAAAACCAATTTATATAATAGCACACCATTTATGAAGCTATCAAGCACTACACTAAATGCTATATCCACATCATCACATTCCCTTCACCTTTGTATAAAATACAGTATCCGTTAGTTGCATATTTAAGAATGGATTTTTATTGATTACTCTTTTTATCGAATAGTAAGTTTATAGTTGTACCCATTTGCAAGTAAAACTTAAGTCAAGTTGAAAAGGGTGTATAGGCAGCTAGGATTTGATGACATAGCCTCTGGCGTTGGGGAATGGACCAGGCTAGCCAGGTGGAGTCTATTCTTAGATGCTGAGGGAGGAAGAGAGGTTGTAAGGGCAAGGAGACAGCCCACTATTCTAAAGCAAAGCATTTATTGTTGGATTGCTGGTGATTTTACAAAAGAGATGAGTCCTGCAGCAAGGGCAGCCGTGTTTCACCAGCAGGCAGAGTTATGGGGTCAGTCTGAACTCCATAAAGCTTCTGAGGTTTGTGAAAGGCACTATATGGGCCTCGATAAACAACAATGATCAGGTTAACCTCTTGCTGCTGAGATGCCTCTGACTTCCATTTGCAGCAGGACCCGATTTCGAACGTGGGTAACAGCATCCTCCTCCGCTGATCCTGCCCTTTGCCAAGCAAATGCATTGTGACAAAATGACAGAAGATAATCTCAAAATCTCGATGAGTATGGATGTTGGACTGCACTGCGAAGGTGTTTTACATTACCACCATCTCCTTTCAGCCAAACAAAGAGCAAGCATTCCTAGGCAGAGTTTTTATTTTGTTTAAAGCCCCTCTGATGGTCTCCTGCTCCCAGTAGTTACATAACAAAGTGGTGGCATAATATATGGGGCAGTGGGGCGGGAGTTGAACATACTTGTATTTGCAGCTATAATGAGAGTGGGGAGGTAACAAGGGGGGTAATTTGGATAATAATTAATAACCTGAGTTCCAGCCACAACTGGAGCCGCATGCAAATTCTATGACCCTGCAGTGGCATCTCTTGAAGAAGAAGGTGCTTTATTGCCTCTGTCAGGTGCTCCCTTCTCGGCTGCGATTCCTCACAGCCTCGGTGGTTTGCATGCGGCAGCTACACATTAGGCTGTAATGAATGACAACCGGCCACTCTGTGCACTGCAGCAAGAAGCTGCCATAATTGGCTCCCCCATCACCACCATCCCCTCCTGCTTTGCAAAGGAAAGGAGGCATTGATAGCAAGCACTTTGACAAAATGCGAAGGGTGTGGGGGCCCAGCACAGTGTTCCCAGGGCACAGAGATAGTTGTCCCAACCCCCTTTTACACCCTTTGAGAGACACGGGGATAACTAGCGTAGGATCTGAAACACGCAGCCCTCACCTCCACACTCTGGAAAATGCTTGATTCCAAGGAGAGAAGGTAAGTGCTAGAACTCAGTGCATTTGCGCCTGCCTTGTGGGCCTCCTCCCCATCCTGTGTCTGGGTCCAGACTGGACAATGAGAAGATCTAGGTGAAAGGCAAGAGAAAAGGAAGTAAACACATCCAAACTGACACATATCTAAGGTTTTTGTTGCTGTTTTTAATGTCAGACTGAGTGTCCAGATCTTTTTTTCTAACTTGGCTCTGCCACTAAATATGTGATCCTGAAGACGCCGGATATCCATTCTGAATTGCAGATAGCAAAAATGTCAGCCATAATGACTAAAATAAAGCAAAACGGCAGTTTAGAAGACTTTGAAAAGTTAAGACCACGTAAGTAGAAAGCGCTATTCTTATGTCTGTCTTCTCTAGCTCCACTTTTAATACTTCTTTCATGTTGCCACATAATAAAAGACCTACTTTCTGTTTCTTGAATTCCCTAATAAGGAAAAACTTTGCCTTTTTTGCCTTACGTGGCTACATTTAATTGCAAACTAAATGCTCTATTTCTCACTACTACACAGACCTAGTGACTAGCATACATAGAAGGTCAGGGATAAGCTTGATAATGAATAATAAACATCAGCCTAGTGGGCTCTGTAATGTTGATTATAAACCAATGCTGCAGAAAGAAAAGGTCCTGGTCTGTTCATTGCAGGTACTAGAAATGTGTCTGAGTTGATAATCTTGCATTCCTTTGTTCCACAAAACTAGGTCAATAGCATCAGTCAAGTTATTTAACTTGGTAACTTATAAATATGACGAACAATCTGAAAATAAGCTAATCTCAAGAAGTACCTGTGTAGGGTTTACTGAACGAGTACAGCCCAGTCATGAAAAGCAAAGACGCTTGAAAGATACCGTCTGGGTTCAAATAAGGGACGATAGAAGATTGTGATAATGGAGATTAACAACATAATCTCGATTTAAACAGAGTAGTTACAAAAGCCTCTGCAGCCGGGATGGGAAGAAAAGAGGAAGAAGAAGTTGTGTTGCCGAGTTGGAGAGGGAGCCGAGGGTGAGGTCATGCAGGTGTTTGTGGGAGACACTAGCCTATTCAAAATCCATTCTTGTTCTTTTCCTTGAATAGAAGCCTAATTTTTTTTTTCTTTTGGAATTTGGAAATGAACCTTATTTCTCTTAGACTCCTTCAATATAGACGTAAACACATGAATAAATTCTGCCCAAGGAAACATAAGCAGAACTTTTGGGGTGAGAACTTCCAGAAATGTTTTTTTTTCCAAAGGGAATGAAGAAGGGGAATTAGATCTTCCTGTACCTGTTCCTTTTCTTTCTTCTCACTGGGAAAACAAAGGTGATAACTGGAGGTCAACTAGCCATCTGAAGATCATGGCGCAACACTGAGGGCCAATGCCAAGGTTAAGGATGCCAGAACAGAGCAACAGAAGGAGTCAGGGTTTAAGACTTTGGAACCACTAAATCCATCCTGGCTAAGGCCTCTCAGGGTTCTTTTACGTGTGAGAATACCTTTGTTAAACACCTTTTGTCAAAGCTCTGTTTTAGCAACTGACAGATTGCTTATAGATACAGACCCCCAGAACAGAACTTCGATTTTATTCCACTGATAAATCTCCAGGGATAAGAAGTCACTGGGGGATGTGGAAGTGCAGGAATGGGATGATGCAATTTACATATTTAAAGAGAAAACTGGCTGCTACGTGAAGAATGGATTGAAGGGGGAAAAAAGGGTAAAAGCCAAGAGGGTAGTTAGAAATGTATTGCCTTCTTTCAAATGAGAAATGAATGTAGCTTGGACTTGGGTGGTACCAGTAGAAATAGGGAAAAGAAGACAGATTTGAAACATTTTGGAGGTTATAGCTGTAGGACATGATGAAGATTTGACATGATATAAGAAAGAAGATGGTATTAACGATATGTATCCTATTTCTGATCTGTTATTTAAAACTACGGGAATGGATAAAATTGTCTTAATTGGGAATGGAGAAAAAGGAAGGGAAAGAAGAGAAGGGGAAATAGGACTGAGCTATGCAAAACTAACATTCAGAGGTCAAGCAGTAAAAACAGAGACAGACAGGCTGCCTGGGAAGTAAGAGAAACAAGGAGAGTGTAGGGTTACAAAACTCAAGGGGGGAGCACGTTTCAAGATGGAGAGAATGCTCAGTGGTGCCAAATGCTGTCGAGGATTTCAGTAAGATAAGACTCGTAAAGCATTAATCAAGCCTGGGAACACATCGGCCAGCGTGAGGTTAGCTAAGCAGCTGAAAGGAACCACATTGAGTGGGCTGAAGAGTGAAGAGGGGAGGAGCTTCCAGCTTGAGAAATTGCAAGTGTCAAGTTCTGACCGGACTAAAAACAAAAACAAGCAGACCAGATGGAACACACACAAACATACACACACTCACCTGCCTGAAGTCCTCATAGACATGTTGAACATGAGCAAAACATGATAGTTGTTAAAGTGGTGAGGACAGATTTTAATCAGCAATGTCCTGCTGCAATGGGTAAAGAGTCCAGCGTATCCCAGTTTGTGAGGAGATAACAAAGCTTTTCAAAGACAAAACAAACAAACGGGGAGGGGCGTGAACAAGGGCTCAGCGGAATAAGGAAGTAAAAAATGACAAAGAGTGGGAAGAAGGTGGATCTGTGAGAAACATCTACTTCTGTTTGCTAAGTGCTGGGAGACCAGGACCCTATCTTCAGGAGTTGGCTGGATCAGAACATTCTTTTGGCAGCTTTGAGTTTGTTCAGGCCAAAACTTTAAAGTGAGGTAGGGTGACTGTAGGGATGTGGCCTCAAGCTGTTACTGTTTTGTTCAAGTCTTTAAAGATCAAGGTTGAGGCCTAGTCCAAATGGAGCACCAGGGAGCCTCACTAGAAGAGAATCTTTGTCAGGTGTCACAGACATCAAGAAGACGGGGAACACCTGCTGATGGGGGTAACATCAGAAGGCGCCAAGTCGAAGACTTGAGCACAGAATTTGAGGCCTTTTTAGCATCTCCCATTCCCAGAAGAGGCAGGCAAAAGGGACAGGAAGACAAACACGGAGTCTAGAGCGCCCTGGGGAATGCCCCTCTCTAGGGCTGGAACCCCAAAGTCTACAGAGTGGGAATAACAGTGACTCAGAATTCAGCAGGACCTACTACAAATGCCAGGTTGTCCAAACTGATTTCTGTTGCCTTGAGCAGAGTGTAAGCCACACACTCAGTCCCTTACAAAGAACATTACTGTAGTCTCAAATAATTTCTGTAAGTTTTGATGAATAATGCCAGCCTGGCTCTCAAAAAATACTCAGGCTTATGTGATAGAAAACCAAAAGAAATAATAAAGACTAGTGTACTTTAAAGAAAACGGCAATACTACAATGTGGGAAGAATATTTTATAATGACGAAAAGGTAAATTCACCAAGAAGAGATGATAATTCTACATTTGTATGCAACTAACAATGTAGCCCTAAATCATTACAAAGTCTTGAATTATTGACCAAATTGAAGGAATGTAAAATTCCCAATTATTATGCATGATTTTCTCATCAGCTGGTAAGATAAGCAGATAATAAAATATCAGAAAGATACAAAAGATTTGAACAACATGATTAATAAATTAACATTTATCTAATTGACAGATACAGAACACTGGAAAAATCCCCATAGTACACTTATTCTTTCATCTGCACGCAGGTAAATAATTACAATAAAGCAAATATCGGCAAACTCCAAAATACTAAAACCATGTGTAATTAATTTTGTTCGTGAGGTCTAAAGCTACAACTCGATAATAAACTAACTGGAAAAACTCTATATTCCAACTACTTAGAAATAAGATTCTTCTAGATAGCGTCTTAGTCAAAGAGGAAACCTCGACAGAAATCAGAGACTGTATTAAACTGAATGATACTGAAAATATGAAACACACAAATTTGCAGGATGTATCTAAGGCTATGCTTTGAAGGAAAAGCACCGTTTTAAATACATATATTAGATAAGACAAAGGCTTAAAAATTAGCGATTAGATTAAAAGAGTATGTTATGCCCAAAGTCTAGGAAGAAAATAATGGATAAAGAAGTAGAAATTAAGGCATTAGTAAACAGATACACAATAGAGTATTGACAACACAAAAAGTTCATTTTTTCCAAAGGTTCATGAAATGGCAGCCCTTGGCAAGACTGATCAAGGGGGGAAAAAAGAGATGGAAAAATTAACCAGGTGAGAAATCACAAACCAGTCCTCATTAGAGATGTGAAAGGTGTTAAAGTAAGAGAATGACTTTGTCAGTCACTTTCAAAATTTAGCTGAAACGTGTGAATTCTAGAAAAAGGTAACCTACCGAAAGACTATAAAAAAATTAAAAATCTGAATTGTTCCATAACTCTTAAAGACTATGAACCTGTAAATTTAAACCTTCCCATAACAAACCGTCAAGCCCAGATGGCTTCACTAATGAATTCAACCACTCGAGGAAGAATGAATGCCAATATTTATACAAACTTCTCCAGCACATAGAAAATGAGTTCCCAATTCATTTAAAATGAACACATAATCTTGATTCTTAAAAAGTGACAAAGTAGTTGTAATGAAGGGAACTCTTTGGCTAATCTTTTCCATGGCAATCAATGTAAAAAATACCAATAGAGATAAAAATAGCTTACTATAGCAAGTATTTTTAGCCCTTACTTCCATTCCCGGAGAGGCCTCGCTATAGTTCTTGTCCTTGGGTTCACTGAGATATTCTAATTCCTTCTGGTAGGTAAATTTCCCCTCTTGAAGAAAAAAGACAACTTAAAATGAAGGGAATTTCGGGTTAAACAAGACTGCATGCATTTGTCTGCTCTTTCTCCTGAAATCCTTTTAAATGATAGTACGAGTATTTTCAAAGATACACACACATGAGGGCACAGAAAATGGGAGGGATGACATCTATGAACAAGTGATTGCGAACAAACTTGGAAGAAAGAAAGAGAGTGGAGTAGTTATAACTGAATTAAGACAGTTTGCAAGAAGTCATCCTGTTTGCTACACAAAATCATGAAGATGAGAAAAAAACCGAGGAGATGATTAAAAGTAAATATACAGCATGGTTCTCACAAATCCAGCAGAGGACTAGAAGGTTATTTGCTGGAAAATCCAAGTGGGAGAAACTTCAGGAAAAGGAGAATCAAGCTTCAAGGGAAATAGAAGTGAAGTATGGAACTGAGGATAAGTGTCTTTATGAAAAGTTCATATTGTGAACACTGAACCGCCTGGACCATTGGCACCTCTCTACTTCCAGACCACCCACAGCTCCACGTGTGTCTTCCCAGTCTTCACAGAAAGGACCTCCGTTGCAACAACATGGAAGTTTGTCAGATGCATGTGCACAGAACCTCTCCTCGGCTTTCTAGAGTCTTGATCTCACATACAAATATAACATCGTGGATTATGGGATAATTGGAGGAAACATGCAATAAGAAATATGGAAGTCAAAACAAAACTAGGATATGGAAGAAAGAAATAATGCAGAGCAGAGGTAGTATTAGTTTTTGATTGCTACATAACAATTAACCACAAACTTAACAGCTGAAGACAGCACTCTTTATCAACTAACAGTTTTTTGTTTGTTTTAGAAATAGAGCCGCACTTTGTCACCCTTGGTAGAGTGCCTTGACATCACAGCTCACAGCAACCTTCAGCTCTTGGGCTTAGGTGATTCTCTTGCCTCAGCCTCGAGAGTAGCTGGGATTACAGGTGCCCGCCACAATGCCCAGCTTTATTTTTGTTACAGTTTGGCCAGGGAGGGGTTTGAACCCACCACCCTTGGTATATGGGGCTGCTGCCCTACTCACTGAGCCACAGGCATCACCCTCAACTAACAGTTTTATAGTTCTTAGAAGTCCAGGCACAGCATGACCGGGTTCTCTGCTCAGTGAAGTCAAGATGCCTCCCTAACTTAGTTCTCATCTGGCCACTCTGGGGGAGAATCTGCTTCTAAGTTCATTCAAGTTGTTGGCAAAAATCAGTTTCTTGTGGGTTTTGGACTAAAGTTCCTGTTTTCTTGCTAGCTGTCTGTTAGAAGTGGTTGTTAACTCCTAGAAGCTAGCTTCATGGCCTGGAGGCCTTGGTGCATGGCCTCCTTTCATCTTCAAAGCCAGCAATAGAGAATCTTCCTTGAATCAAATCTCATTTATTCTTCAAACCTCAACAGGAAGAGAGTTCGGTAAAGGCTCACCTGATGAAGTCAGGCTCACCCATGATAATCTTTTCTTGAAGCCAGGTGATTTATGACCTTAATGATATCCTCAAAAGCAAATCACAGCAGTACCCAAAGAATGTTTGATTAAAAAAGTGAGAGAAGGTCTATGTATACCTCTGGGCAGGAAACTTGGGATTCCCCTGAGAATTCTACCTAGCACATACAGGACAGAACAAAACCTTATAAAAACCATAATCAAGGCTTGGCACCTGTGGCTCAATCAGCTAGGGCGCCAGCCACATACACCTAAGGTGGCGGGTTCGAATCCCCAGCCCGGGCCCACCAAACAGCAATGATGGCTGCAACCAAAAAATGGCCGGGCGTTGTGGCGGGCGTCTGTGGTCCCAGCTACTTGGGAGGTGGAGGCAGGAGACTCGCTTGAGCCCAGGAGTTGGAGGTTGCTATGAGCTGTGATGCCATGGCACTCTACCCAGGGGGA
>CAUYQV010059122.1:0-10698 GCA_963574575.1 Galagoides demidoff | reverse complement strand
TCCTGGTCCATTCCTCCCACCAGGTGTTCCCACCTAAGGTCATTCAGCTGCCTGGAATGCTCTTACCTTCCTGCCCCCAGCAAGGGCACAAGGAGGGCAGGAGGGAGGGGGTAGTCCACCCTGGGTGCAAGCAATAAGGGGGTGCATTATCTGTAGAGGATTTCAAACATTTCTACAGCCAGCTAATTGTTTGTCTTCTTTTTTTCTTTTTCTTTCTTTTTGTGAGACAGTCTCACTCCATCACCCTGATTAGAGTGCTGTGGCATCATAGCTCACAGCAACCTCAAACTCTTGGGCTCATGCAATCCTCTTGTCTCAGCTTCCCCAGTAGCTGGGACTACAGGTACCTGCCAGGTCACCCAGTTAGTTTTTCTACTTTTAGTAGAGACGGGGGTCTCACTCTTTCTCTGGCTGGTCTCGAACTCCTAAGCTCAAGGGATCCTCCCAACTCAGCCTCCCAGAGTGCTAAGATTACAGATGTGAGCCCCTGCGCCCAGCCACACCTGTCTTCTTTTAAAAGCACCATGTGGCAACAATTCTTAAGAGCACTAATGATAAAATACTTACCTTGGTGGATGCAGACCCCCTCCCACTGCCCTGCCATTGATCTGCCAGTGCTCTCAGATACCCCAGAGACTTGCACACTTGCTTCCATTAATCCGTGCTCAAAAATCACTTAGTGGTGCCTTCCCTGGCCAGCCTGTCTAACATTTTATCATCCTTCCCGAGCCTTCCTGTCTCCTTTCTCCATTTTATTTTCTCTCTATGGTACTTATCACTATCTAACACGTTCTATATATGTATGTTTTTGCCTGTTATTGTTTATTGGAATTCTTTCCTTCTGAAATAGAAATTCCATGGGAGTTGTATTTTTCCACTGCCCCAGGAGTGTGCGGTACCTGATAGGTACCAAATGAATATTAGTGAAATGAATGAGTGATGATAAAGAGTCCTCAGTCATATGTAAAGATGAAAGCCACAAAATTCCCTTGTAAGAACTGAAAAGAGGGCTTGTGCTGTTCATCACCATGCTCTCCAGGACTCTGGAGACTGGGGATGCTGGCTTGGAACACTCATTTCCTGAGTTGCCTCTACTGAAACAGCTCTGGTTCTCCTTGAGCCCTCCCACAGAACAAACCCAGACTGAGCTAAAGTTCTGAGGATGCAAACTCCCAGAATCAGTGCTAAGCTTTCCCCTAGACCAGTTAAACTAGCAAGTTGAAACTGCAGAGAGTAGATAATATTGTATTAATATAGTCTTTTAAAACAATCATTATAAAAGCCATAACAAAAGGAAAAGGTTAATGATGACATTTGCCTCTCTTCTTGACAGCTGTGTTTTTATTGTGTGAACTATGTTCATGCCAGTTACGAGTGGTCGTACCAGAGTAGATAAATGAACCAGTGGACTAATCTGATTCTTTCTCCATGAATCAAAGAATTAAGACTAACTGAGAGAGAAAAGTATTATTTTCTGCAGGATCTAGGACCTAGAAATGCAGGAATAGATGTGGATGGGTGCACAGACAGGACATTTTTTCACTAATGAGGTGTGCAGAGATTAAATGTACAGAGAGGCAAGAAGCCAAATGCTAGAGAGCACGGACTACCCAGGGTCATAAAGGCTTCTCAGACCCAGTTCTAGAGCCCTCCTGAGCCGGCTGCACTTCTTGCCTTGGGTGGTTCTTAGACTGAATTCCTCTCGTTCTGCTTAAGAAAGTTCTAATGACATTTTCTTCTTGAGAACTAAAGAGTTGTAATTAATCCTCACATTAAGCAGAGAGAAAAAGCAGAAAATGAAAGTGTGCCTACACGAATCCATGAGCCCACAGTGATGTAAATAAATGGATGAATGAATGAATGGCTGGATGAAGAAGTGAAAGCTCTTCCTTACAGAAGGATGTGCACTAATGGACGCAGAAGGAAAGACACAATTAGAGAACCAGTATGGGCAATCATCATAGTGCTGATTGGTTCAGGCAAGAATCAATGGATGCTAACACTAGTGGGTGAAAGTGTGAGGAGAAGAGGCAGGATTTTTTTTTTTTTTTGCAGTTTTCAGCCGGGCCTGGGTTTGAACCCTCCACCTCTGGCATATGGGGCTGGCACCCCACCCCTTTGAGCCACAGGCACCACCCGAATTTTTATTTTTCTGACAGAGTCTCATGCTGTGCCCTGGGTGCAGTGCTGTGGCATCATAGCTCACAGCAGCCTTATCCTCTCAGGCTCAAGAGATCCTCTTGCCTCAGCCTCCTAAGTAGTTAGGACTACAGACACCTGCCACCATGCCCAGCCTAGTTTTTTTGTACTTTTAGTAGAGATGGGGTCTCAATCTTATTTTTATTTTTTTGAGACAGAGCCTCAAGCTGCTGCCCTGGGTAGAGTGCTGTGGCATCACAGCTCACAGCAACCTCCAACTCCTGGGCTCAAGCGATTCTCCTGCCTCCGCCTCCCAAGTAGCTGGGACTACAGGCACCTGTCACAATGCCTGGCTATTTTTTGGTTGTAGCCATCATTGTTGTTTGGTAGGCCCAGGCTGCATTCAAACCCGCCAGCTCAGGTGTATGAGGCTGGCACCTTAGCTGTTTGAGCCATAGGCACCGAGCTGGGGTCTCAATCTTGCTAAGGCTGGCCTCAAACTCCTGAGCTCAAGCAATCCATCAGCCTCAGCTTCCCAGAGTGTTAGGATTATAGGCATGAGCCACTGCACCCAGCCCAAGGCAGGATTTTTATGGGAAATTATTTCCTCACTAGATGCTTATTAATTACAAAGGGGAAATTAGTAACTTTACAGTGGAAGATCCTAGCAGACACCATCTTAACCAAGTGATCGAAGTTAACATGCCTAGTAACGGGATAAATTGATGCCATGTCTCCTGATATGATGCACTAGGAAGGCTATACATCACTTTTGTGGAATTCCTGACAAAAATGGATACCCTACGCAGCAGACAAGCCCACATTCTATGAAATAAGTGGCTTATAACATGTCAAGCTCATGAAAGACAAAGAAAGAAGAAGAAACTGTTCCAGGCATTGATGGAGTGTAAAAAGACGTGAGAACTAAATGCAAGGTGTGATCCCAGACCAGAGAAAAAAACTTTTTTTTCTTTTAATAGATAGTATGTTTTGAAACAATAGGTAAAATGTGAACAAGGTAATCATATTGTATCTATGTTAATTTCTCACTTTTGTTAACTGAACAATGTTATATAAGTGAATGTCCCTGTTTTTAGGAACTCTACACTAAAGTATTTAGGAATTAAAGTAATACGTAAAGATGAACAGAATCAAAAATTAATACACAAAAAGAACTTACAATATTCTCTTACAGACCACTTTTCTTTTTTCTTCCCCAAACATCCCCTGAAGAAGACGCCGTCATAGTCTCTGGATAGAGTGGTTATCTTGCTGTGGTTGTCTCTCTGCCTCCTGGCCACTCCTGGTCACTGCAGCTGTCCAGCACCTGCCCTTCAGCCTTTCTCTCCATCATCCTCCCCAGGCATCATCTTGGTCCACCCAGCAACTCCCCTCTTGGGCCCTTGACCTCTCTCCTCTTATATCTTTCCCTCCATGACACTTCTGCCACCCACATCCACAATCAAACCTTAAAACCTTGTCATGACCTGTAACTGCTCTGCCTCCAGAAACTCGGTTTCAAGCATCCCAACTATGACACACCACCTCCTGTCTGTCTGGCTCACTTCCTTAGATCTCCCCACTTCAACAATTGCAATCGCCTGATAACAATGGCAGTCATAAAAATAACAGCCTGCCACGGCACCTAGCCTGTGCCAGGCACTGTTCTACACACTTCCTTAACTTGTTCACCACTCACAATAGCCCTAAGAAGTAACGCTTCTTAGTACTATTGTATCCTTATTCTACAGATGCGAAAACTGAGGCCCATGGAGGATAACTAAGCAGCCCAGATTGACTCAGCTAGTGTGGATTGGGCTGAGATTTGAGCCCAGGCTGCCGACTGGCCACAGACTCCGTACAGAGTGCTCATCACCTCTAGGCTTCCCATTTTTGTTCTCCTTTGTTTGTGTCACATTCTCACTCCTTCCGAAATCGGCTTCGCTCCCATGACCCACTGTTGCATCCTCCCCCTTTAAAACAGCCCCATCTTGGGTCTCTCTTGGTCTCTGGGCTAATTCTCAGCAGCACCCCATGCTGGGCAAGTCCAAGTCTGCTTTTTCCACCTGCCCAGAGCAGCTTCACACAGCCCTGGTCCCTGGCTCACTCTCCGTGGGCCATCTGTCCAGGGTCCCTGGTGCCAGCTGCAACCCTGCTGCACCTCTCTGGTCTCCTCCCTGGCTTCCATTCCCACAGATGACCCCATCACACTCCTTCCCCTCCAGTCCCATCCCTCCTCTTCAACCTCACACACAGCTGATGCCTTTGCCTCATTTCTTTGAGAAAATATAGGGGAGAAATAGAGAATTCTTTCCCTGTAGGAAACTGGACCTATGGTCCCCACCACCAAATATGCCAATCTGTCCACACTCCCTGCCTTCCCTCTTATTCAGGTGCTGTCTCTGCACCTGCCTAAAGCCATCAGTGCACAAAATCCCACTGCCTCTTTCCAACTCAAAGACTCAAGTCATCTCTCTTCTGCGTCATCCTTTTTTTTTTCCTCTACTAAATTATTCTAACTGGCATGTAAACTGGCAGCTGTAAAAAGTAATAAACAAAATATGCCGGGGCCCCACTCTGCCCTCCAGCTTCTCCCCCTCTTTGCTCCTCTTCCCAGCAAAACCTTCAGAAGCTGCCTCCCCACGTTCTCTACTTCCCATCCCCCACCCTGAAACCAGTCAAGTCAGCCTTTTGCTGTCACCCTCTTCCAAAATCATATTCAGTCAAGGTCCCCTTGTCAAATCCAAGGCTCACTCTCAGTGCCCATCCTACATGACCTCTTTGCAGCATTGAACCCACGTCAGGCCCTCTCTACCTGCCTCCCAGGACTCTGCCCTCTCCTGGTTCTCCTCCTACCTCTCCAGCCACAGTTCTCAGCCTCCTTAGCTGGTTTTGCCTCCTGTCCCCATTGAAAATGTGGGGTGCTCTAAGGCTATGTCCGCAGACTCCACATCTCTATTGATACTCATCCCTGTATGATCTGCTTGGGCTTCATGGCCTTATCCACCACCGATACCATAAGAACCCCCAAATTTTTATCCTTGGCCCTGACCTTTCCGTTAAGCTTCAGACTTGTATGTTTCTTTTCTTTTCTTTTTTGAGACAGAATCTCACTCAGTTACCTGGGTAGAGTGCCAGGGTATAGCTCATAGCAACCTCAAACATTTGGGCTCAAGTGATCCTCCTGCCTCAACCTCCTGAATAGCCAGGATTATGGCACCTGCCACAATGTCCAGCAAGGTTTTTTTCTATTTTTAGTAGAGATGGGGTCTCGTTCTTGTTTGGGCTGGTCTCGAACTCCTAACTCAAGCAATCTACTTGCCTTGGCCTCCCAGAGTGCTGGGATTACAGGTGTGAGCCACTGCACCCAGCCCACACTTGTACATTTCTATGCAGCGTCTCTACTGGGATGTTTCATACACATCTCTAGCCCTCACCTTAACCCCACCATGACGAACAGAAAACTCTGGCTTTTCTCTCCTAGATCTAGTCCACCCTAAGGCTCCCCATCTCAGGAAATGGCATCATCGTCCATCCAGTTGCTCCAGATCAAAACCTTGGAGTCATTATGACTCTTCTCTGTTTCTCACATCCCACATGAGTCAGTTAGTTAGCAAATCCTATCCCTTCTGCCCTCAGAAGGCAGCTGGGATCCAGCCTCCTCCCACCATTACAGCTATCACCCCAGTCCAAGGCTGGATCATTACCATTGCTGCCTCTTAGGTTTCCATCTGTGTCCTCCCTTTCCCCTCCAGGAGCCAGTGTGTTTCTCTTAAAATGCAGGTCAAATCAGCTCTCCTTTCCCCCAAACTCCCCAGTGGTCCCTGTATTTCTCAGAGTAAGAACCAAAATCCTCAATCTGGGATAATGAAGTCTAGTAAAGAGGCTTCATGCTTTTGGGGGGGAAAGGGGGTAAACATGCATCATCTCATGTAATTATTCAATTACTCCCCCAACCCTATATGGTAGTTCTCCTTATATTATAGAAGAAGAAACTGAAGCTCTGGGGCTGCATGTGGTGGCTCACACCTGTAATCTTAGCACTCTGGGAGGCTCAGGCAGGTGGCTTGCTTGAGCACAGGAGTTTGAGACCAGCTTGAGCAAGAGCAAGACCCTGTCTCTAAAAAATAGCCAGGCGTTATGGTGGCTGCCTGTAGTCTCAGCTACTTGGGAGGCTGAAGCAAAAGGACAGCTTGAGCCCAAGAGTTTGAGGTTGCTGTGAACTATGATGCCATGGCACTCTTCCGAGGCAAGAAAGTGAGACTCTGTCTCAATAAAAAAAAGAAACTGAAGCTCTCAGGCAGTGTTTTTCAACCTTTTTAATCTCACAGCATACTTGAACCTATAGTTAAACTTCTGCAGCACATTTACATTACTTTGATAAAAAATAGTAAAAAACAAGTATATACTTACTGTGCTTTGAACTTCTTTCAAGAATAATTTAATGATTTTTTTAAAAAATCTTTTTTAAATTATTACTTACTTATTTATTTTTTTGACCAGGTCTGGGTTTGAACCCGCCACCTCTGGCATATGGAGCCAGAGGCCTATCCTTTTGAGCCACAGGCACTGCCCAATCTTTTTTTAATTATTATTATTTTTTTTTGTTTTGCCGGTTTTGACTGGGGCCGGGTTTGAACCCACCACCTATGGTATATGGGGCCAGTGCCCTACTCCTTGAGCCACAGGCACCACCCTAATTAATGATCTTTAAAAGTGTTTGCAGCACACTATTTGAAAATCACTGTTCTAAGGGGTTAAATTGCCCAGAGTCACTTGGGGGTTTAAGGCAGAGATAGGATACATACCCTAATCTTTGACAACAAATCCTATGCTCTTTCTCCTACACTGGGTTGGGACTCTGGGTTCTCATATGGGCCCTGCCACTATCTTGCTGAGTATGCATGCTTATTCCTTTCCCCTCTCTGGACATCAGCTTTCTCATGGGTGAGATGGAGAGGTTCAAAGTGATGGCCAAGGAGCTGGGAGAGCCATGTGGACTGGCCTCCCCTTCGCAGTAGGCTTCAAATTCAGGCTTGACAATCTGTCCCACTGAGATCACATGTGTAGTCACTGACACACACTGACTGGTTTGAAAGAAGACACTGCCATACAACTTGCTGTAGCCACTGCCAGTGGGGCCCTGGGAACTAATACTCTTTGTACACAACACATAACTATCTCGTGAATAGCATAAGCCTGTAGGATCGTATCATTGAAGTGAAAAGCATCTGTTTACTGTGTACCAACATTTGGCACAAATCACATTTTTGTAAGCCCATCTGGGCTTGTCTATATTTTTTAAAATCCCAGAAGCCTGACCAAATGGAGGTAGGGGACTCTGTTCACCCTCTCGCCCCTCTTCCCCGAGGCCCCTCCTCACAGCACTGTGACTCACACTAAGGAAACGCTTGCTGATCGTCCTCACGGTGCCAAAGGCTGTCACCTCCAGCAGCGCCATCACCAACAGCTGCACCAAGTTGGCTTTTCCCAAGACGGCACCCGCTGAAATCAGCACCGACGTAGCGCTCATGGTAGCCTGCTGAAATCTGGGGGAGAAAAGGAGAGCCAGGATGACTGAGAAGGAGGGATGCTGCTCATTTACTCAACATTCAACAAGTACTGCCTGGCACCTGTTCTCTCCCTGGCACTATTCAAGACACAGAGGATGCAGCAGGAGATAAGATTTCTATCCACATGGGGGCTGATGCTTTCATCTGGAGTTTCCTTTGTCCCTTTGCCCACCAACATGGCCTCTACATGCTGAGAGTTTGATCTGCACACACTGGTCATATTGAGGATGCTCAGAGGTGAGATAAGGAGGCTGACTCTTATCTCAGCGCTCCCTTTCGGTATCTGACACCTGAGACTCCGCCCATAGATTCTTTCTGCCATCATTACTCACAGATGCTCAATAGAGGGCGCTCTCCACCCACTGGCCCAACCGTACAGTCACCCCATCTTTGTCCATGGAAAGAGACTTGGGTTTGGAAGTAGGACATGGGCATCCAGTCCCAGCTTTGCCACCTGAGCAGCTATTTGATCTCACTGAGCCTGTTTCTCCTTTGGTAAAATAAGAATAATATTTATCCCATGGTAGTGCAGTGGAGATTGAAGGAATATTCTTCCTATAGGCGTGTCTAGCACGCTGTACCAGTACACTCAACTAACTGATAAATAGAAGTTGGCATTATAACATTATTACTGATTCCTGCTTTCCCTTGACAAATGAACACACTCAGTGTGGGGTTCAGGAGCAGAAAACAACTTCTGTCTTCAAGGTGCTTATGATCTGGCCAGGGAAGCAGGGCTTATACCATGAACTTGTTGACTAAGAATATCTGAGCTATCACAAAGCTGGAAGGGTTCATTGGAAGGAGAAAGCGATGCTGACATCATCAGGGAGGACTTCCTGGAGGAGGCGGCACTGGGCTGGACAATCCATGGACATCCACTCTCTCTTGAGCACCTTGCTCTGAGTCTCCCTCCTCTTCCTGGGAGTTAATGATGATAATGCTACCACCACAGCAACCATAATAATAATGACTTACTGAGCATTATGCATAACAGGCTTGTAACTCATTTAAAGTTTGATTCTTTGAAGACCTTCTATAAAATGGTGATAGGTTACCCCTCAGTAACCCCATTTTATAGAAGAGGATATTGAGACTTTTGGGCAATGGCCACACAGCCAGTTGATGACAAATATAAGGTTTCAACTCAGCTTGCCTGGCCCCAAACCATGCTCTGAAGTCAGGACACAGCTTCCCCAGTTTTTGTTGCTGACAGAGTCCTGCTTAAAGCTCAAGGACTTCAGAAGGGAGGTCAGAGAAGGGCCAAGGGCACAGGCAAGCGGCCTTCTAGGGACCAGGAGCTATTTAGAATAAGGGGATACTCAGCCTTCCACCATGCCCGGAGAGGGTGTGTCTTTTAGGTGAGTGTCCATTTCATTGACAAGGGCTTAATTCAGCAGTTTGTGTACCAGTGGTGGTATTTCAGACCATAAGTGCCAGCTGGGAAGGTGCTGAGACAGTGCACTGGTTAGGAATGCAGTCTTGGGTCTGGGCTGCCAGGACTGGAATCCTGATCCAGCCACTTTCTGGCTGTGTGATCTTAGGTAAATTATTTAATGACTCTGTGCCTATAAGGTGGAGGCAATGCCTCTGGAGTGGTTGTGAGGGCAAAGGGAGGTAACAGATGTCAAACACAATAAGGGGGTCGGATATTGCTACTATATTGCTATTACCTTCCAAGACAGTCCTCTTGAACCTTTCAAAATAGAGCATTAAAAATATACTTTTAGTTTCCTTTTATTTCCATTTTTGTTTTTTGTGGGTTTTTTTTTTGCAGTTTTTGGCCGGGGCTGGGTTTGAACCCACCACCTCTGGCATATGGGGCCAGCACCTTACTCCTTTGAGCCACAGGTGCCGCCTCTTATTTTCATTTCTGTTCTAATAACCATTACTAAGTTCTTAGTATGCAAAGAAAAAAAAGAAGGACAAAGTTGAATAAAATAGGCCCCTGCCCTGAAGGGACTCAAAGCAGAACTCTTGGAGTGAGGCCAAGTGACAGTGCCCTGTCCCCAGAGGCAGGCCTGGGCACTGCCCATCAGCCCTGCCCTAGCTGGAAGGAGCCCAATGTTCAAATCTGCAAAGCCAGTTCTAGCAGGTATCACAGCTAGGAAGGTCCAGTGCTCAGGGGTGGGGCAGGGGAGTTTTCTCAGGCTGCCAATGGCCCCATCTTGTCTTCCTGGATCAAGTGAACAAACAGGTCCCTGCAGACATCAGAAGGAAATCAGCCCAGACAGCCATGGGGCAGAGGCTAAAGGCTTATGTGACCTTAAGCCTGGGCAGCAGAAATGCCAGACCAGGGCCACCACTGTCAGAATTCCCCCAGAATGCCCTTTGTCACTTCCCAAGTGGATACTGGGGATTATCAAATCCAGATGGGGATTACCTTTAACACTTTTAAAAAGGGAAAATGTAGAGAATTCCCCTACCCGGGACCAATGGGAAGCTGGCTGGACGGTATTTCATGTGTGATCACTCTGGAGAGTGTGGGAAGGGTTACAGATAGTTAAAAGCTGAAGCTGTCTCCAACCTCTGAGCTGTGTGGCCATAGGCAGTGCTTTACCCTGCCGAGCCTCCATTTCCTTATCTGTATGCCAGAGGGCCCCCACCTGGAAGAGTTAAACAAAATAATATTTGTGAAGTGCCTGGCACAGTGCCTGGCTCATGCAGGAGGTGTTTCACGGCCATGCCCAGAGGTTCAGCATAGGGTGACCAGACGTCCCGATTTTGGCCGGACAGTCCCACTTTTCAATAATTTGTCCTGCGTCCCATGGCGTTTTAAAAAAGTCCCGATTTTTGGAAAGAATGCATGAACGGGCTGGAGAACAAGAAGGGAATATACGGTTTTCGGCCGCCATATGGCTCTTTTGCCAGAATATGAGTTTTATATTATTTTTGTTAATTTTATAATGTTAAACTGTAATAAATAATTGCTGAGAAGTGATTATCGAGAACTGCTTATCAAAGTTTGCATTGTTGTCAGGCCCTG
>CAUYQV010059116.1:0-16668 GCA_963574575.1 Galagoides demidoff | reverse complement strand
TGGCCGGGCGTTGTGGCGGGCGCCTGTGGTCCCAGCTACTTGGGAGGCGGAGGCAGGAGACTCGCTTGAGCCCAGGAGTTGGAGGTTGCTATGAGCTATGAATGCCATGGCACTCTACCCAGGGGGACAGCTTGAGGCTCCATCTCAAAAAAAAAAAAAAAAAAAGAAATGGTACTGGCACACAAGTAACCATTTAGAAAAAGATGAAATAAATTTGAACTTGCACCCCGCACCTTATGCCAAAATGTATTCCAGACGATAATAGTTAACAATTACTGAGTACTTATACGTGTCAGACACTGTTCAGAGTTATTTATAATTTCAATCCTCACAATGATCCCATAAGACTAATTATTTAATCCCATTTTACAGAAAAGGAAACAGAGAGATTATTTATCCAAGATAATACAATAAGTTTGAATCCTGGTACTTTAGCTCTAGAGTCCACATTCTATAAATGTAGAAAAGTAAAGCTATAATAAGAAATTATAAAATAACTAGGAAAGAAGAATAATGACCTTTCTAATACATATGAAAAATGGACTCCATAAATTGATAAAATCTGCCAACCACCAAAAATGTTTAACTTCTAAACATGAAAAAATATCAGAAGTGGCCAAAGCATGATAGTTCATGCCTGTAATCCTCGCACTCTGGGAGGGCAGGGTGAGAGGATCCCTTGAGCTCAGGAGTTTGAGACCAGCCTGAGCAAGAGTGAGACTCCGTCTCTACTAAAAATAGCCAGGTATGGTGGCAGGCGCATATAGTCCCAGCTACTTGGGAGGCTTAGGCAAGACAATCCTTGAGCCCAGGAGTCTGGAGTTGCTGTGAAGTAGGCTGATGCATGTCACTGTAGCCCAGGCAACAGAGTGAGACTTTGTCTCCAGTAAAAAAAAAAAAGAAAGAAAGAAAAGAAAAGAAAAAGAAAAATATACCATAAGCAAAATTAAAAGGCAAATCATAAAATAAAGAAAACATAGCTAACACAAGCCGTGTATCATCACCACTCTATAAAAAGCTCTTACAAATCAGTAAGAAAAGATCAAAACCTCAGTAGAAAAATGGGAAAAGTGTATAAATAGGCAAGTCATTAAAAGTGACATACAAAGGGCTAATATCCATAAACATAAACTGTTTCATCTCACAAGTAATGAAACAATGAATATGAAAACAATAGTATCATTCCCTCTGACAAATTAGCAAACTTCAGAATTCCACTCTGTAATCAAAAGTATAGGGAAATAGAAATTCTCATAAAATAGAATGGGGACTACAAATGGATGTCACTTTTTCTAGAAGACAATTTTACAGTGTACTATCAAAAACTGTTAAAACATGCATATGCTTTGACCCACCAATTCTACCTCAAACAATTCATTCTAAAACAATTGATGAATGTATGAAAAAATTCCAGATGAGTAGTTTTGTCATCGCTTTGGTTATAATAGAGACAAGTTAAATAGACAATAATACCCAGCAATAAAGGATTTAATAACTGCGGGTAGTGATCTCATGTGATAGATGATAATGCATTGTTGAAAAAAAGGCAGGGGAGAAATGGTCACAGCATATTATTTTAAAACTTTTTATACAGATGATCCCCTTTGTGAAAATATATACACTAGTCTGTGTGTATGTGTGTGTATTCTGAAAAGATAGACAGAAAATGTTAACTCTGAGTCCTGTAACTTAACATTGCTCTTCTCCCTTCCTCTTCTTCCTCTTCCCTTTGTGTATTTCTCCCTTCCTCTTCTTCCTCCTTCCTTTGTGTATTTCCCAAATTTTCAACAGAGAAAACAAAACTTTGTTATTAGATGAAAAGGGGATTTTATTGTGAAGCCACATATCAGTATCAATTCTTGACAAAGTTTGGGTTTGCGTGTGTTCCACTAAAGATATGCCATTTTTATTTCTACCCTTTTCTTCGTTTTTCTGGTTTCCTCATGTTACCAAATATTTCCTTCGTGCTTTCATCTCACCCTCAGTTTTGGCATCCAAAGACGTTATTATGGAGAGTGCGCCAGCCTGTGTGTCAGCAAAATGAATCAAATAACTGAGAGAATTGACCTTGGATCCCTTTCCATGAACGGCACATAAAAGGCAGCCTATTTTATGAGATTTATAGGTAGGGCAAGTTTGAGCTGGGGAAATGCGAGCCAAGAAGGATCTGAGCGTCACCACCCACAGCACGCCCTCCTTGTCACCCTCACCTCCAGCTTCCCGGAAGGGGAAGGAGCAGGACAGAAGTCCCGGCCGTCTTGCTTCTGCCGTGGAACTGGGCTTGTGAAATGAATGCTGTCAGAAGAGGAATAAGAGTATGGTGGCTTCATTTCAAAAGCTGGACCGAAGCTGAGGTGTGGGGTTGAAAGAAAGAAAAGGAAGTGGAGCAGCAGAGAGAAGCACAAGGGCAACAGGGGCCCATCTGTGCTGAGGAACTTGGATTGAAGGTGGGGAGGTGTCGAGGGGTTTATGCAGGACGTAACTTTGAACACGTGTCCATGGACGTGCACATTTTTCTATGTACAGGTATATACGCATGCATGCACACACGCATATATACATGTCTGTATATAAGCACCTTTTTATGAATATGTGTATATGTGTGCCTATGTATACAATGTATATAGAAACCAAAATATCAATGCAAAAGAGAAAGTTAAAGTCAGGAAAACCAGTTTACTTGGTGGCCTAGTTAAAGGAGATGAGAGAAGAGAGAGTGGGGAGGAGTAAATGGGTGTGAAAGATCTTTAAGAAATAAAATCCAGACTTTCTCTGCCTCTCCCTAGCTGTGGCCAGTTCCCACTCACATTCCCTTTAATCAGAGGATCCGTTCTAACTGCGTGCCTGCTTGTCAGTCGGTGGTCATTCCAGATTCTCGGGAGAGAGAATCCCACTGGCCTAGCTCAGGTTAGGTAGCTACCTCTGGTCCAATCAACTGTGGCCAAGATCAGGCCCACAGGTCACAAGTGTGGAGTCCACCTGTTTGTGGGGTCACTTGACTCCTGTCTGTCTCTACCTCTGGACTATATTCTTCATGGGGGCAGGAACCTCAGCATTTGCTGAATACTCTGTGCAGCACCTCATGAGCTGTTCAAGTCCCAGTAAGCACCTAAAAACCACTTGTCAAAAGGATGGATGTGCAAATGAATCATCAAAAAGAGTCATAGCCAGTAGAAGGCACTATAGAGTCATTCAGGTCAGCCCTCTCTCCATTCATTGTCAATGTGTCTGATTCATGGCTAGAGCACCACCTTCATTTCAGCAGGGTTACTTACCTTCAAATATGCAGTGAGCTTTTGTGGTCTAGCCTGAGAACCACTGTCCATTTACCAGAGTGATTTAAGTTAGTGACTAGGCTCCTAGTTCCAAACAGCTGACTTCCAAACTTTAGAAACCGAATCCATTTGCAACTTGAGACATGCCTGCAGTCCTCCAAACAGGACAACCAATGGAAGAAGTAGGTCAGAAAGAAAAGGTATTTGTC
This sequence comes from Galagoides demidoff, assembly GCA_963574575.1. Lineage (NCBI taxonomy): Eukaryota > Metazoa > Chordata > Mammalia > Primates > Galagidae > Galagoides > Galagoides demidoff. The sequence goes on along the minus strand of CAUYQV010059116.1, from coordinate 13,184 downwards.
AGAGGAAACTTGGAGTATATGTCATGTATTTTTTTCCATCTGATTATTTTAGTACTCTTCCTGTGAAATCCAATTTCCTTAGATGACCTGTGTTTATAGGAAACTATTTGGTTTAATCTGTGGGAGCTGTAGCATATTTTTAAGCATTCTGAAGGCCAGCCTCCTCTCCACCAAGTGCGCCTGGTGCCCAAACAGATGTTTTATAACACTCAACACGTATGACCTCACCACTGGCAAGTCTTTTGCACACAATCAACCCACATCTCTTCTCCCATCTCTCCTGTCATCCTAGAAACCCAAATTCAGAACTTGCAGGCAAGCTTGAATCCTCACCACAGTAACAGAAGAACAGAGGGTGGAGCCTTCAATTTTGAATTCATAATTTATTGATATTTTTAAAAATCTAATGACTAACCAGAAAATATGCAATACATAGAGTTAGCCAATCTAGCATAAAAAGATACGCAAACTGGCTGCCCCAAGAGAATTCAGAGAAAAGTATCCAACTGAAGGATTTCAAAGCAACTCCTGTTTTGATGGAATCAAAATATTAGGGTTGGAAGGCCCTTGGCCAGCTAATGCAAGAGCTTTGTTGCAGAGATGAAGAAACTGAGACCCATAGAGAGAAAATGATGTGTGCCAGGTTTCAGAGTGAGTGTGTTAGTGGGAGGACTGGAAGTAGAACTCTGCCTCCAGCCCACAAGACAGACCAGCGCCCCACAGCACCTGTTTCCTTTATCGCACTCCTTGGACCATCAGTGTCTGCAGTTCAATTCTGGGACGAGCCAGAACCTGATCAGTAGGATCTTTCATCCTGATGGGTCCATAATTGTTTCAGAGCATGTCACCTTTAATTTAGGCAGAAGATTTTGTAGGACTTTGTTGATATTTTAGAAAAATATTTCTAAATTTTTTTTTGATAAAATGACCAAAAGTAACCAGAAAGTATTTCTAAAGGTAAAGCGTTAACATTTCAAATGTGGAAACCAAGGGAAACACACAGAATTCTTACCATCCCCACCCCCCAAAGGCCTAGGAAATGTCCAAAGAGGCCATGGGAGGTGACTAAGAAGCCCTAAATGCGTAGCCATGTTACTAGACCCTTGACCTTCCCAAAATCTAAACTTAGGGGAAAATTTGAGCTTTCTGAGAGGTCTTGCTGTACCTCAGAGACCCTCAGGGATATTAGCAGTATTGGCTGAGTGCCAATGGGAACTTGACCCTGGATATCTTTATAGTAGCACTAGGTTGAAAAGAAGACCCTGATGCTGCCCCAGAGATGTTCAGTGACCAGTTGGGGAGCAGTATTTATAGTGGGAAACATTGAGAGACAAGCAAGTGGTACTTTACATTCTTTACTGAACAGTTGTTTGTGGAGGCCTTAGGATGGGCCCAGCTAGACATCCTGGAATAAAAAGTAACAAATTAATTAAAAGATATAAGCAAGGACCAGATCACAAAGGGCTGCCTATGCCACTGAAGGCATTTTGATTTTATTTTAAAGGTGAGAGGGAATCACTGTGGAAGTTTGAGCTGGAGAATGAACTGACCAGGCTTAGGTTCTGAAAAAAATCTCCTAACAGCTATCTATGGTCAAGGGCTACCATGTTGATGCTGTCTACAGGTCCTTCAAGACAAGTCCTTCAAGTCCTGCAACAAAGAAAAAATAGCTGGGCATTGTGGCAAGTGCCTGTAATCCCAACTACTTGGGTGGCTGAGGCAAGAAAATCGCCTAAGCCCGAGAGGTAGAGGTTGCTGTGAGCTGTGACGCTACAGCACTCTACTGAGGGCAACAAAGTGAGACTCTATTTCCAAAAAAAAAAAAAAAGAAAAAAGAAAGAAATTACACTTTTCATCAAGAAATAAATTACACTTTTCATCTATATTCAGTAAAAAGAGATTGAGTTCCCAAGGCAAACACAGCTGGGTTTTAATCCCACTCTGCCACTTACTGGCTGTGTAGTCTTGAGCAGGTTATTCAAATAAGTCTGAGGCCTCAGCTTCTTTTCTGTGTGATAAAAATAATGATACTCAGCTCACAGAGTTTTGGTAATAAATAAAGAAGATGATGTGCCTGTCCATTTCTAATAATCCTCCCAGCACAACTAGATACAGCCAAGTCAAAATGGCATTTCCAAGCCTCGGAAGAAACCCATCTAGCATCCTGATGAGCCACCATTTAGCATGAGTTAATTGTTGCATTTTCTTCTTAGAATTTAATCTCAGTTTTTTTCTGGCTAATGTGTGAAAATATTTGGGATCGTTCCTATAAATGAGGAAGCCGAGGTAAACTGAGGTCAAAGCCAAATCTTGGATCTGAATCTAACTATCCAAAAACAGTACTGTCGAAAATTAAACTGGGTTAGCAAGAGACCAGGGTTATGCAGTAAGAGCTCCTATCGTCCTAGCAACCTTTTAACCAAACACTGGTGCAGATTTGTTGGCATTCATGACGCTGAGAACATCTGGCCTTTCTATTATCCTCTCCCAAGCAAAAAATGATGTCGTGTAAACTGATCTGTAGGCCAATTATATGGTCTAAGTGTTATTAGTGTGTTTGTGTTGGCGCCTCGGGCCCCAGATTTTAAGAACTTAATTTATAGCCACACCCCTCTTATGAAGACCATGGGTCTTACTGTAAATTACCCCAGGGATTTGTTTATGCAGAGTCTGTACCTTTTTCAGAAAGATAAGTACATGTAAATACATCACTGAGAAACCCTATGCACAGAGCACTGTGGGAGGCCCTGTAAGAAGTGAGTTACAGGAGCTACGTGGCAATGGGAGGAGGGGAGAGGGGCTATAAGAGAGCCAGCTCCGGGGCTGCTTTGGACACATTCAATGCTACATTTTTTCCTATCTGCCAATTTTATTATAGAAGCCAGGTGTGGATATAGAAGCTCTAGTCTCAGCTCACTCAGAAGTTATAAACTAGGAGTCTGAATACCTGATGCTACCTACACATGGCCTTTCCACCATAGACATGGTCATTATACGTCTGATCATCAGATACCGTTAGAATCTGCTTCATTTACCCAACATGACGTGCCAGGCACGGTCCCAAGCCCTTCACAACACTGCTCTTAATTAAGAATCCTCTTAATGCCTGTGAGTGCCAGGTGCTGTGATTACCCCACCCACGTCACACTGTGGAGGGTGAGGCAGAGGCTGTGAACCCAGCCCCTCTCCTCTGGCTGTATAACAAGAACTCTGGACCTTTGTGCTCAGCTCTAATGGCCTGAAGGTCTGTAATGAACCACCCCATGACTCTAGAATAGACCACCCGTGGAGTGTTACTGAAGTGGGGTTCCTTGGCTCTTCCCCACCCCATCCTACCCCAATTCCCCTGCTGCTCTGGACAAAACCGTGGCCCCAGCTAGAGGGGGGCTGCCCTAGAGAGGTCATCCTTCCCACCTCACTCCCACCTCTAGCCCTCTCCCATCCCATCTTCTCAGACCTCTTTGAAAACATTCGGGAGTCCTAACATGAGTTATGAACAGACATATTGGTAGCAAAAGGCTGGTAGCTCCTGATTTTGTCTCTGGATAAAACAACCTCTGGTATGGTGGAGAATAATAGAGTCACAATTGCAGGAAATAAATAAATGGGCTTCTGCATGAATTAGCCTCCTCTCTTGCCCCAGCCCTGTGGCCAGCTCTAGCGAAATCTGAAGCCAGACAGGGACTTGACCCCCTACACCAGCAGCTCTTTCCCCAGGATCAGAATTTTCCTTCACCTTTAAAGGAGATGAGTCTTTTGAGCCTCCCAGTCTGACTTAGCATGTTTAGGAAGGAAGGGCAGAATAGATAGCACAGTAAATCCCAGTTCTGAGTTGTCCTCACAGGAATTCATCCCAGATGGCAATCATTAGGACCCTCACATGTAAAGGGAAGAGCTTTGTGCAGAATCGTAAATAAACTGTAACCAGGGCTTAGATTTATAAATCTATAAAAGAGGGCTGCTTGGACAACCAGGAATGTACAGTACTGGGTTACAAAATCAGCGTAATGGGCGGGGGCTGGGACCTCTGGGCAATGCAACAAGGTCGTAACTTGTGTCTGCAGTTAGTGGACCCCCGGGCAGAACCTAACGAGGTTAGCGCCTGTTTAATCACACGAAGTGCAAGCTCAGAGAAACTAGGCTACTAGCATCTACACACAGCAGTATACTCCTAAACAATCGCAGTCCAGTCAAGCTTGGCCCGTCCTCACCAAGATTCTCTCTGGCTAATGCCATGTCTTGTGAAGGAATCTTAGTTTATTGCTAATGTTGTCCTAAGCACCTGCTTTGTCCCAAGCGGCCTTAAATGACTTTTGACAAAGTCCCTACCATGCAGAGCACCCCATGAGGCTTTGGGTTGCAGAGCAGGGAAGTGAAAAACAGGCCACACCCTTCCAGAACTTTCTCATCTGGTCAGGAAACAAGGCATTTGTACCTAAGACAATCAGATATGTGGGCTGCAGTGTGGCCATAAACTATAACTAGAAAACTCAAAAAAGCAAAGGGAAGTGAAGGCTGAAGTCATCAAGGGAGGATGTGTGGAAGAAAAGGGGCTTGTTTCTGACTTGAAGGCAGAGTGGTGCTGGCCACAGGTGAGGGAAGGTTTCTGGGCCTCCCTGGGGCCCACAAGCTGGCTTGTCCTTGCTGTGACTCACCCTGAGCCGGTCTCAGCCAGCACACCCTTGTGTTTCCCTGTTGTCCTGGAGGCAGCCTCCTTGAATTCCTCACCTCACCATCTTCATTCCCCCCAGGCTCATGGAAGGTGAAACGCTGGGCTCTCTGAACACATCCCGTGTGGACTGGACACCACAGGATGAGTGTCCATCCTGGAGCATGAGGCCTGGGACATCCACATGCCCCAACCACAGGCCAGCATGGCACTGTATCCATCATTGGATTCAAACTAGCAGAAGGGGAAAGGAAGGGGGCATCCCCAGAGAGGTGTGACACCACCTCAGCATCCATGCAGAGGGGTTCTGCAAGCATCCGGGGCAACGCCAAGAGGGAGGACCACTCTCTGGGCCCAGGCAGGGCAGGAAGAGGGTATTACAGGCAAAGTGAAGGGTGGTCACCCCCAGCTGGGGACCACAGTGAGCAAGAGAGCCCCTTCTCCCTCCTTGTAGAGCCGAGTGTTGCATGGAGGCTCCTGAGTGCCAGTGGAAACAAGGGTGTGCCTGCGGCTCTGAGGGTGGAAGGGGAGGCAGCCACAGGAGACAGGGCTCCTGGGGGCTGCAGACTCTCACTTTCAAGGGCTTCCTGGTATCCGCTCTGCTCTGCCCATTTGAGTCCCTGGGAAGGATGAGGGAAAGCAGAATTCAGGACATATACCTGCCTGGCAATGAAATATCTCCATATTGTATTTCTGAAGAACCTAAGAGTGCCTGGGCAGGTGTAGCCCCATCCAGAAGAAGGAATCCCATAACCAGACCAGGGCAGGGCAACTGTTCATTAGTTACTAGTGCTTCGGGGAAGGCAGGGCACAGATAGGAAAGCTGCACTGATTCCTGGCTTTTGTGCAGCAGTAGGGATGGCTCTATCCCTCACTGACTACCCAGCACCAGCAGCTGAGGGGAGCACAAGGGCCAGGGGGAAGCGAATTGCCAGGGACTCTGAAGACCACCCCAATTTGCCACATTCGTGACAACTCACATCCCAGATTAATTGCACACCCCTGAGTGACATAGGAAAAGCACATGTTGTTAACATTTTGCTGCTTCCAGTAGGATAACTGGAAAGTTAAATGAATTAAAATAAGTTACTTTGGTTTATAAAATGTAGGTACTCTTCTTTAGAAGGAGTGGAGCAGGAAGAATAGTTCTAGAGCAGCAGTTCTCTACCTGTGGGTCACGACCCCTTTGTAACAATGAAAATACATCACAGCATTAGGGAGGTTGAGAACCACTGTTCTAGAGTATTTGGGGTTAGAATTATCAACCCCACCTCCCCCAAGTTGTGTGGCCTTAAGAAAGTCACTTAGCTTTTCTGATTCTTCATCTCCTCTCCCTTGAGGCAGAGAGGGAAGGGAAAAACTTTGTGCAGAATCCTTCCAGGAAAAAATGAATTTTAACAAATTATTTTGCAACACAGTCCGCCTAGACAAGGAATCAGGAGCTAATGTGTTGTTGAGTTCTACTATATGTCAGCAGAGCGTTGTCACCAACAGTTGTCTATTTTCAAGCCGCCCAGCCCAAGGCTACCTACTAACATTTGCTTCTCTCTGGTTCTATTCTAGGGACGTTGTATCAACTTCACCAGAGTCAAGAACAACCAGCCAGCCAAGTACCCCCTCAACAATGCCTACCATACCACCTCGCCGCCTCCTGCCCCCATCTACACCCCCCCACCCCCAGCTCCCCACTGCCCTCCCCCACCCCCCAGTGCCCCCACCCCTCCCATCCCATCCCCACCTTCAACCCTTCCCCCTCCCCCCCAGGCTCCACCTCCTAACAGGGCACCACCCCCCTCTCGTCCTCCTCCAAGGCCTTCTGTCTAGAACCCAATGTTCTGCTCTGAGCTCACTCAGAAACTTCGGGGAGGAGGCTCCTCTGTGGTGTTAGAACAAGTCTTTCCAGTTAGAGGAGGTGAGTGGTGAGAAAGCCCACTGATGTTCACACACTTTAAAATTTGGTTGGCAATGCCAATACACCAACAATCGTGATCAGTGGAAAGAAATAGAAATTTTGAATTGCCTGAAAACAAAGGATGAGGCAACTACAGTCACATTTATAGCCAGCCATCTATCACCTCTAGAAGGTTCCAGAGACAGTGAAACTGCCAAGATGCTCTCACCAGGATTATGTCTCATGGAGACGAGTAAGAAATTCATTTCTCTGAGACTGCAACACAGAGTTGGATAACAAATAACATTGCTGGGTTTTTAATACTGCCCTCCTGCCTCTACTCCAACTCTATCCCTACACCCTGGACCCTTGGCCTAGGAGCCAAGGAATCTTCAACCCTGTGCCCAAGAAGGAGGAAACCTTTGCTTGCAACTCGGGAAAATCTTGGTATCCCCAGAGTGGCAAGAAACTCAATAGGTGTCCAAAAGGATGTTTTCCTGGAATTTGCAGGTGAATGAAAATGTATGCCTTCTTTTCCTTTCAAATTCTCCCAGTTTCCGAATGAGGAAGGGAGCAGGAGCTTAATGGTGGAAAAGGTATGTTGCCATGTTGATGTGTAAGTGAAATCAGTTGTGTTTAATTGACAGGGGAGTATTGATGGGAGCATCGGTTAGTTTCTAAAACCCACAGGCCATTAGAAGCTAGAGGTGACTGGCTTTGGCCAGATACGGTCCCCTAAATCAACAGACAATAGCATTGTCCAAGAGCAACCTGTTAATGATTCATAGTGAAAATCAAGATCTGGCTTCAGTTTAAATCACTTAAGATATGAAGAAGTAATTAATCTTGTTTTCCAATGACAGACAAGAGTTGATCTTCCCAAAATAACATCACTAGCTTGTATCACACCAGATCACTGATTTTTTTCTCCATCTTGGTAAAGTTGTGCACCAGAGACTTCTGGGTAGAGCTGAGTGAGAGACAATGGTCCTGACATAATACAGGTTCTTTGATTAACCCTGAAGGAGGTATGTGTCTGTGGATGCAAGTATATTTCTCCTTGGCTTTTCAACATACGATCTTATCAGCTGTTGACCAGGGGGAAATACACCAGGTGTGCAACGCAGAAATGCTCTGCCTGAAATTCCCACCATGCCTACAACCCACCCCATTCCACCCAGTCTTCCTAAATCTGTTTAATCGGTAAGCCCAATAATCACTTGCTAAACACTGGGCTTCATCACACCAAGATATAACATAGTTCTTGGTTAGGAATCTCTTGCACCAGCCTCTTCAAAATAATCTCTCCCTCCAACTTTCCACAGGTCCTAACATTCCTGTGCCCAACCCCTCAAATTCTTAAATCTTTTCTAGAACAAAACAGAATATAAAATAAACATAAACTTGGTCTCCAAAGATCCCTCAAGAATACATCAAGCCAGTACTCATACTTAGTACAGAGACATAAGTCCCTGGCATGCATTTCATAGACACCAGTCCTTGTGCCTATGACAGACATTTTTAATCAATCACAGAACTATTTCTTATTAAGGACAATGATTTCTTTAAAACCTTTCTCAAATCACAACTCCAAAGAGCTACTACACATCAGTCAAAATTGAGAGAAATTAACCCTACTTCGCTTCTCTACCTTAGAAAGTGAAAACAAACAGGGGTTTGAAAGGGGGACTAGGGAAGTCCAGGCGCATAAAAGGTAGTCAGAGGAAAGTAGATCTAGGCAAAGTGCCTAGTGGGGGACCATAGGCCCTGAATCTGCAGTGCCAATGCCAAGTGGACATGTCTCCAAGTGTACCTCAGACCCTACCCTTCTCCCACAGCTGCCACTTGCACAGAATCTCACAGCTTTCTCAGAGAGCTAAAATCAGAGATGGTTTTTTGGACTCATGGAAGCAACCTCCGTCCCCCTCACCCAACCTTGCTGCATTGCCTGTTTTTTAGAACAGTAGGCTTCTTTAGTATAATCCTTCATACGTAGGGGCCAGAATGTCTCAGCTACCTACAGTGACATTGCAGGACCCCAGAAAACCATTCCATAGAATGGGTTCCCGGCTCACAGCGTAGAAACGCTGAGCCCACGGCAACTGTTTTGACTGCTGGCAGTCCAAAACGGTCCACCCCACACCACTGCCGCCACTGCTGCGGCCATCAGAAAGTTCAAGCCAAGTTAGTAACGTTGCTGAGCAACAAGACAGAGGGCATCAGGTGAGAGTGTGACGTTGGTGACCTCAACAGCACATCCACCCGATGCTCTGTGCAGTTACAAGGTGTTGTTTTGATGAAATGGGGAAATGCAAATATAAGATGATTTTGAAAAGGATTAGAAGGGTTTGTCCTTAAAAGTGACTCAACGTGCCATCCCTGGTCATTTAGAATTACAGTTAAGAAGGAGAAACTTCTATACATTGTGTGAATGAGGTGATACTTTCGAAGTGGGCTATGACAGGCAGGAAATTCTTTAACTGGTTTACAAAATCCATCAGTACTTGTGTCATTCCCTGTAAAGACATATGATTGTGATCAGGAAACTGCACGAAATTATTTTTCAACCCCCTTGTTATTGTCCCTATGAATTTTTTTAATTAAAGCCAAATTTTTGTTGTATATATTCGTATTCCATGTGTTAGATGGAAGCATTTCCTGTCCAGTGTGAATAAAAAGAACAGTTGTAGTAAATTATTATAAAGCCAATGATATTTCATGGCAGGTTATTCTACCAAGCTGTGCTTGTTGGTTTTTCCCATGACTGTATTGCTTTTATAAATGTACAAATAGTTACTAAAATGACGAGACCCTTGTTTGCACAGCATTAATAAATAAGAACTATGGTCCTCTCTGTCGACAGCCAGGTCCCAAACAGGTTCTTGCTTAAAGCTTGGTACACACTCCAGTGAGACACAAGGTCTCCCTTTTACCAAGGTCAAGAACAGAGCTGGTGGATAAATTAATTAATGGTCTTGGATATCAGGTCATGGGTAACCTGGCTGCAGATACCATGAGAATGGACAGAGACATTCTCAAAGTGTCATATCCACATACAAAGTCCAAACACCAAATCAAGTGGGGGGAAATCCATCAGAGAACTAGAAAAAAGATAATAATTAGGCGATAATGAGCAACAGTTTCAGCCCAGTGTCAACTCAATAAAAAAATATATTAATGCTGTGTAAAATGGGTTGAATTAGTTTGCAAACTATATAAAGATATACACAGTAAAAGTCTGTTGATGCACACCAGGTGGGAATGGAGTGTTCTGGTCAATCGCCTTTTCTAGTTATCTGAGTTCTGCTATGTTATCATACTCAGATAACCAATGTAAAAGAACTAGAATATGACTTTTTTTAAATACACTTAACATTAAACTCTTCCTCTAACTCTTTCTTCTTTCTGTGATAATTCAGAAGACAGTTAAGGATCTTCAGTGCCTCTGAGTCATTGTTATTAAAAAATCAGTTATCACTGTACCATGCTATAGGAGACGGCTCAATCTACATAATGACAAACCCTGGAAGTTGCTTTTTTTAAAAAAAAAAAATAAATTCCTAAAATCAACTCTTTTTACTGGTTATTTGTCTGTTTATTATAAAAAGATAGTGTAGGGCGGCGCCTGTAGCTCAGTGGGCAGGGCACCAGCCACATACACCCAGGCTGGTGGGTTCAAACCCAGCCCAAGCCAGCTAAACAACAATCACAACTGCAACAACAACAACAACAAATAGCTGGGCGTCGTGGCGGGTGCCTGTAGTCCCAGCTAGTTGGGAGGCTGAGGCAAGAGAATCACTCAACCCCGAGAGTTTGAGGTTGCTGTGAGCTGTGATGCCACAGCACTCTACTGAGGGTGACAAAGTGAGACTGTCTCCAAAAAAAAAAAAAAAAAAGATAATGTAACTTGTTCAAGAGCTCAACATCCCGATCATAATAAAATGGCTGCTGTCCTGTACATTAATGACCTTAAATAATATCTCAGATTACTTACTTTGTGCCTTCCACGAAAATCCCTCAATTACTGTCGTTTCTTCTTTAGTTGTCTGACATTCAAAATATTCCTTATTTCTAGTAAAAATTTCTAAATTAAAAGAGTAATCTATGCGAAAGGAAAAAAAAATAAATGAAGACAGCAACACACAGAAAAAGTATACTGGGTCAGGTAGGATTACGTTTGGCTACAGTTACAATATTCACTGAGGTTTGCAGCCACCCAAGAAGCCAGGCAGCATTAAGGGTAGTGCTGTAATAAGCACCCTTCTCTCTATGTGCATCACAAAATATTTTTATTGTTTCTGCATTTCTAACACAAGTCACTTTATTCCACTTAGCAGTTTCAGTTGAGGTCCTCCATTTATTTACTATTTTTTTTTTTTTTTTTTTGAGAACAGAATCTCACTCTGTTGCCCTGGCTAGAGTGCAGTGGTGTCAGCCTAACTCACAACAACCTCAAATTCCTGGGCTCAAGCAATCCTCCCACCTCAGCCTCCTGAGTAGCTGGGGCTACAGGTGTGCATCACCACAACTGGCAGATTTTTCTATTTTTTGTAGAGACAGGGTCTCTGTTGCTCAAGCTATTCTCAAACTCCTGGCCTCAAGTAATCCTCCCATCTCAGCCCTAAATGTATTTCTTTATAAAGCCTTGAATTTGTCCTAATTGACATAAAACCATCTATAAACGAAAAGTCATGCCACAATTTTTTTCCAAGTTACATTGGTATTTACTTTTTAATAGCTTTGGGAACATGCATGTTTTTAATTACATCCTTAGTAAATGGTTTTGAGATAATAGGCCAGCAATTTGAAAGGAAAAAGAAAAACTGGAGCCCTAACTGACTCCTTACGCTGAAACAGATTTCAGTTATCTTTAATTTGTGTAGCAAATAAACCGTGAAAGAACTAGAAGTGGAAAAAAGTATTTCCTGTATCATATAAAGAATTTTAAAATCCTACACATTGCTTGCATGATCAATCAACTTCCTCATGAATTTCTTCAAATACCCTGAGTGGTGCTTGAACCACTAATGACCGGAATAAGATCACTTCTCAAGTGCTGACTGTGAACATGGCTTGAGATCCACAATTGTTCACTAAATCCCATTTTCTGTCTTCCGATCTTGTGTTCCATGGAGTGTCACTTTGGTATACAACAATCAGAATAACATTCTGTCCATCTAAACATTGTAAACAAGATTGCCATCACAATTACTAAATATATACGGTTGCCATATGCAATAGATGGTTTTTCTGTTTGCAATTGTATTATAACTTTATTCTGACTACAATTATACTGTGTTTGTTTGAACCACCACACTCCCATCCTAAAGTTGCCATATTCAAACAAATTAGAAGCCTTCTAATTCCACGAGATATAATCTTTGATTTCTCTCCTTTCAACATTCAAATGTTCGCTAAGTTATACAGATTCACCTTCTCTCTTTAAGTTGGACATTTTATTTTAATTTTGGGAGTCTGAAACCATGCAATATCTCCTTGATTTTGTCTCACATGCCACTTCTCAGTTTACTTATAAAGCAATAACAACAGTCCACAAAATTTTTGAGTCACTTGAAAGCTCAAAGCAAAGCTCTGTTAAAAGATGTTCAATAAGGTCAGGCATGGTGACTTATCACTGTAATCCTAGCATTTTGGGAGGCCAAGGCAGGAGGATCACTTGAAGCCAAGAGTTTGAGACCAGCCTGAGAAATATAGCAAGACCCTATCTCTACAAAAATTTAAATTTAATCATCTGGGTGTGGTGGCATGTGCCTGTAGTCCTAGCTACTCAGGAGTTTTGAGCCTAGGAGTTTGAAGTTACATTGAACTATCTTGACACCACTCCAACTCAGGCAATAGAGCAGACCTTGTCTCAAGAAAGAAAAAAAACAAGTTCAATTAATTGTGCACATTTAGTACCTTAGCCAGCATCTTTACTTGGGGTTTTCTTGTAAACTTTAAAGTGGATGCAACTCATCAAAGATATTTTTCTTTTTTTGTAGCAAAATAGTTTGCAATTCTTGCAAAAGATTGTAAAAGTTCAATAGATGTTCGTTGTGAGTTCTCGAGTGCAGAAAACATTTCATGGCTTGGCACCCATAGTTCAGTGGTTAGGGTGCCAGCCACATACAACAGGGCTCGTAGCTTCAAACCCAGCCCAGGCCTGCTAAACAACAATGACAAGTACAACAAAAAAATAGCCCGGCATTATGGCAGGGGCCTGTAGTCCCAGCTACTTGGGAGGTGGAGGCAAGAACATCTCTTAAGCCCAAGAGTTTGAGGTTGCTATGAGCTGTGATGCCACAGCACTTTACTGAGGGCAACTAGTGAAACTTTGTCTCAAAAAAAAAAAAAAAAAGAGGCTTGGCGCCTGTGGCTCAAGTGGCTAAGGCTCCAGCCATGTACACCCAAGGTGGCAAGTTCAAATCCAGCCCGGGCCCGCCAAACAACAACGGCTGCAACCAAAAAATAGCTGGGCATTGCGGCGGGTGCCTGTGGTCCCAGCTACTTGGGAGGCAGAGGCAGGAGACTCACTTGAGCCCAGGAGTTGGAGGTTGCTGTGAGCTGTGATGCCACAGCACTTTACCCAGGGGGACAGCTTGAGGCTTTATCTCAAAAAAAAAA
>CAUYQV010059112.1:0-28031 GCA_963574575.1 Galagoides demidoff | reverse complement strand
TTTTTTTTTTTTGAGACGGACCCTCAAGCTATCCCCCTGGGTAGAGTGCCATGGCATCACAGCTCATAGCAACCTCCAACTCCTGGGCTCAAGCCAGTCTCCTGCCTCCGTCTCCCAAGTAGCTGGGACCACAGGCGCCCGCCACAACGCCCGGCCATTTTTTGGTTGCAGCCATCATTGTTGTTTGGTGGGCCCGGGCTGGGGATTTGAACCCACCACCTTAGGTGTATGTGGCTGGCGCCTTAGCTGATTGAGCCACAGGCACCGAGCCGAGATGCAGTGTCTTAATTGAGATCTTACAGTGGCAGGTTACAGAAACCTACCTGGAACTGATGGAGGATGCTGGGCATGTTACAGAACCAGGGCAGGGAAGTATACTGGAGTCACAGAACATCTGAAGAAGGAACTTCTCTTGTGTCAAGCTTCCTCTTATCACCCTGACTCTCTGGACATGAGTTTTTTCACAAAAGATTAAGCCCGAATCTCCATCCTAAATCCAGAAATTCTAGAACTCAGACTCTTTGGCCATGGGACCTAGGGGAGGTTCCCATCCCTGAGCCAATCAACTGTGACCTGAGAGCTGAAGGCATTTTTAGGATGGGGAATAGGGTAAATTTCCAGAATAATCCATGGCTCTGGGCTAACAAACAGTAAAGTACCATGATAAAGGGTTAATCATAATAAAGTACCATGATAAAGGATTAGAGGAAAATATAACATTTATTTTAGTGCTCTCCATGTACCAGGAACCACACCAAGCATTGTACCTATATTTTTCCATTTAATCCTCACATGATGTGAGGATTAGAATCCTCACATAATCCCCATAATGTGGATTCTTTAATTATCCCCATTTTACAAAAGAGAAAACTGAGGCTCCCAGAGGCCAAGTAATTGGCCTGAAATCACAAATCTTCTAAGTGTTGGAGCTGAAATCTAAGAGCCAGCCATCTGACTCCAGATATGTTTTTAGCCACTATATCTATAATACTTCATACCAGGTGCCACTCTAGCCACCTGTGATAAAATGGCCAAAGTCAAGGGCTTTGGTGACAGGTGGCTGGCCAGATAGCATGTGCATTTGTCCACAATTCTTTTTTCCCACTCCACCCTTGTCATAGCTTTCCTTGTGGTGGGGAGTTAATTGTTCCACCCCATTGTCTTTGGGCTTGGTCACGTGACTGGTAGCCTTAGCTGATGGGATGTGAACAGAACTGACTCAACAGAAATTTTAAATGGGCTTGCATAGATTGTTTGGTTCACCTCTAGCCACCTTGACTTCTGCCATGAAGAGCACATACCTTCTTAGCCTCTGGACCCAGAATGAGATGTGTAAAGCAGTCCTGTAACCAACCCACAGGTTCACAGCCAAGCCTCACTGTGCCTGCTGATGCGAGGACCCCAAGTGGTATAAAACACCCTGAGATGCTAAGGTTGTTTGTTACACAGTGGAGCTATGGAGCTTCACTGTTTATCCAAAGAAAGTTCCCCTCAAGAAAGAACTTGCTATTCAGGTGCAAGAGTACAATTAGTGGACAACCTCCAGCTGTAGCCCCTTTGAGTCCCACTGCAGGATTTGAGTGACCGAGCATGGTGTGGGTGCTAGGTCTGGCAGTCCTACCCAACTCAAGCTCCTCTAATGGGCAATCTTTGCTCCAGAGCTCCATGCTAGATTGACTGAGACTGTCAGATCTGCATGGCAGATCAAGGATCAAGTTCGATGAGGCTGGCGACAGAGGCAGATCCAAGAGAGATTTCTAGCTGTCAGGACTTAGAAACAAACCAGATCTCTGCTTCATAGGTATGACAGCAGCCCTTCAAACCCCTCTCCCACCTCAAAGTGAGATAGGAACTGGGCAGGTACTGCTTTAGACATTGCTTTTGTTGCAGGAAAACAAGGCCCCATGGAGAGAAAGAAACACCCACACTCAAACATCCAGTGTTTAAAAGAGGAAGGACTTTATTTCAGCCAGAGGAGCCATGACAGACTAAAGTCCAAAAAACAGCAGAACTCCCCAACTGGCTCTGTCTTTTCCCTTTCATCTCCAGTCAAAGGCTCCTTGTCCATGGGTACCCTTCTCATTGGTCAGTTTGAATCATGCTGAAGAAGGCAGGCTCAGGCTTTTATAGAAGCAGGAGCAAGTGTTAGTTTCTTTAGGTCCCAAGAGTTAAGTTTCTACAAATTCATAAGAGCTGAGTCACCATGGTGAGGACTTTGTAGGAGTGTCCTTGGGGCTTCTGTGAGAAGACTTTTGTTCTCTCAGACCTTCCTTTTCCAGGGTATCCTCTCTCACTTTGAGCACTGCTTTTGACATTGCTCTGGGCATTACTTAATTGTGTAGGTATTGTTTAACTAAATGAGTCTGAAAGTCTCAAAGTTTAGAACTATCCTGATCAAAACAGGGTGGAGGCCAGGTAAGTTCCAACTAGTTAGAACCAAGATGGTGGAGAAATTGACCACTTCTTGACTTACAGCTTCACTATATGCTTCATTGCCACAAAAGTTTCTAAGGAACTCTCCCACTCCTATTATGCACCTGATGCCATGACACTTCCTGTTTGGCTGTATGTAGTCAAAAAGAGGGCATCATCCTAATTCTAGAAAAACACCCCTTTTCCCAAGAAATACCATGAATAGTCCTCCCCTGGTTTAGCCTATAACTAAGCTATTGATTAAGTAGAGGGCCAAATGGGGCTGATTCTCCTCCACTGGGAGGATAGATTAGGGAATACACTTTTTATGGTTTCTAAATAAAATCTGCTTTCACTTTACAGTGTTGCTTTACTCCTGAATCAATCCTTCCTTCCTTCCTTCCTTTTTTTTTTTTTTTTTGACAGAGTCTCACTCAGTCACCCTGGGTAGAGTGTTGTGGCATCATCATAGCTCAAAGCAACCTCAGTCTTGTGCTCAAAAGATCCTCTTGGCTCAGCCTCCAAAGTAGCTGGGATTATAGGCGCCCACCACAATGCCTAGCTAGTTTTTCTGTTTTTAGTAGAGACAGTGTCTCACTCTTTCTCAGACTGGTCTCCAACTTGTGAGCTCGAGCAATTCACCCACCTTGGTCTCCCAGAGTGCTGGGATTACAGGTGCAAGCCACTGCACCCAGCCTCTGATTCTTTCTTGAGCAAAGCCAACGATCCACTTGGACTCCAAGTGATTTTCAGCATTAGGAATCACTTCCTTGTGTCAAATGCTTATTTCAAATGCCTCTTCAAGGTATCGATGAAGAATCATTGGTGGTCTCTAGTGACAGAGCTTAGAGACCAGTGCCTTAAACATTGAGCTCACTGGGGCAGACCAAGGCTGTAATGGTGGTTTGTGAGTTTTCAGGCACCCAGACTCCTGTCCTTCTTTCCAATGGTGTTGGCTTCCATTCCATCACCAAAACAGCTATGGAAGCACTAGCCACCATGTCTGTGTTTTAGATAAGTATTTTAGATAAGAAGTTGGAGGAAAGGTAGAAAGAGCAAATGTGTGCTAAGTGTCTAGAGACTTCTAGCTGCAAAGAAGCCTGAGAAATGTAGTCTATTATCTACGGATAGTACCATTCTGAATAATATTAAGGTTCTGATACTAAGAAGGAGAGAATGGAAATTGAGACAACAGCCATTAGTTGTAGCCATACTCACAGACCCAGAATTTCAAAAGAGATCTCCCACCAAAGCCCTTCTTTATTGCAGATTTTGGTTGGGGCTGGGTTTGAACCTGCCACCTCCACCATATGGGGCCAGTGCCCTACTCCTTTGAGCTACAGGTGCTGCCCAAAGCCCTTCTTTTTGTTACCCCATGCTAACTATAGTTCAAATTTGGCCTAATGTAGATGATTTTTGGAAATTAAAGTTCTAGCTTAGTGGCAGAGGGTAGAGTTAGGTATTATGTTCACATCTTATAATAGATTGGATTCTGGGTTGTAAACAGCCCCAATTTGTCTGATTTGACCAAAAAAGAAAAATTTTTTTGAGACAGAGTCTCACTCTGTCACCCTGGGTAGAGTGCTGTGGTGTCAAAGCTCATATCAACCTCAAACTCTTGGGTTTGAGCAATCCTCTTGCCTCAGCCTCCCAAGTAGATGGGACTATAGGCACCTGCCACAACACCCAGCTATTTTTTCTGTTTTTTTTTTTTTTTTGAGACGGAGCCTCAAGCTATCCCCCTAGGGTAGAGTGCCATGGCATCACAGCTCATAGCAACCTCCAACTCCTGAGCTCAAGCAAGTCTCCTGCCTCTGCCTCCCAAGTAGCTGGAACCACAGGCACCTGCCACAAGGCCCGGCCATTTTTTGGTTGCAGCCATCATTGTTGTTTGGCGGGCCCAGGTTGGGGATTCGAACCCACCACCTTAGGTGTACGTGGCTGGTGCCTTAGCCAATTGAGCCACAGGCGCCAAGCCTATTTTTTCTGTTTTCAATAGAGATGGGTCTTGCTCTTGCTCAGGCTGGTCTTGAACTCCTGAGCTCCAGCAATCCATCCTCCTCAGCCTCCCAGAGTGCTAGGATTATAGGGCTGAGCCAATGTGCTGGGTCCCATAACAGAATTTACCAGAAAGATACTGGGTAGCTCAGAGATTCTCCAGGAAGTTTGGAGACCTGAACCAATGCCCCAGATCTTGCTGCAGTGCTGGTCTGCTGAAGAAACCACAGTGATTACTATCACCTCCTCTGGACCCTAGGTAGGTGCTAGAGATGCTAATCCTGCCCACTTCAGAGAGCCAATAAATAAGGAATCCAGAAATGTCTTCTTCAGACCAGATCCCGATGGGGCCTCTGCAGCCCTGTCCCTTTTCTATCCTTGACTGGATGCCCTGTGGCCATGATCCCTGGTCCCCACCTGCCTCCTAGGTCTCTAGGGAAACTTACCCCAAGGTCACATGATCTCTGCCTTCCTCATACCCTCCTGCCTTTCTCCCCACTTAGGAGAGCTTAAAATATTAATGGCTGCTGAGGGTTGCTCTACTGTTCGTCCTGTGATTCTGCTTGGATCCTAGTCTTGTCCCTGATTTTTGACAAAGAGGTAGAGGCTGAAGTTGTAGGAGCCAGAAGAGAGTCCACAGGGACTCTTGACCCAGGAGAATCCCTGGGGCTGATGTGCGGCTGCTGGGACACCATGGGGAGAACACAGAAAGAAGTAGCTTTGGGAAAGTCTTCTGGCTCCAAGATCTCTGAGGTGTAGACTATAAGAATTATACTCTGCCTTGGGACAGCACTTGGTGCTTTGAAATTTCTTTTGTATGAATCCCAGATCCATCTGCTTCTCTCTATCTCCACTGCCACCTTCCACCCCTAAGCCTTCCTGTGTTGTCTCTTGCCTGGACCACAAAGCAGCCTCCTAACTGACCTCCCTGTTTTATAACTGTCAGCAGCATCTCTTCCCACTGGGGATAATAACTGAAGTCCTTACTCAGGTCTACTAAGCCCAGCAGAGTCTGACTGCTATGGACTGTGCTGAACATGGCTCAAAGGCTCACCTGCCCAAGGTCAGCCCAAGTTCACTTCTCCACTCTAGCCTCCCTCTCCTCCTCGCTGGGTCTGAGCAATGGAATACCTCAGAAACACCTGCCTGACTCCCTCCTACCCCCAGGACCTGAACACTTGCTGTCCTTATGCACTCACCACTTGTCCCTGCCCCCAATGTAGCTGCCTTCTCCTTTCTCAGTCTCTGCCCAAATTCTGACTCTCCAGAAAGGTCCTTTCTGTTCCACATCCAAAAGAGGCTCCTCCTGCCATCACTTGATAGCCCCTCACTCTGCTTTATTTTATCCTTAGCACTTTTTTCACCTTAAAAGATCTTGCTTATTTATTTACTTGTCTGTTAACTATCTCTCCCACAACTAGAATATGAATTCTGTGAGAACAGGAGCTTGGCTTTCTTTTACCTTACAGTATTCCTCCAACAAGAATAGTAACCAACACATAATAGGTGCTCAATAAATATTTGGGGTTTTTTTCTTTTTTGAGACAGAGCCTCAAGCTGTTGCCCTGGGTAGAGTGCTATGGCATCACAGCTCACAGCAACCTCCAACTCCTGAGCTCAGGTGAATCTCCTGCCTCTGCCTCCCAAGTAGCTGAGACTACAGGCTCCTGCCACAATGCCTGGTTATTTTTTTGGTTGCAGCCATCATTGTTGTTTGACAGGCCTGGGCTGGATTCGAACCCGCCAGCTCAGGTGTATATGGCTGGCGCTTTAGCCGCTTGAGCCACAGGGGCCGAGCCTCAATAAATATTTGCTGAAGGAATAAATACTTGACTATATTTTCTATACAACCGTCTCGTGAACTAAAATGGGACACACTCTCTCAGGACATCAGGGATATCGCATTCCCACCATGCAAGACTGAAGGAGAAACTGAGACACAGTCCAGAGGCAGCCAACAGGCTGGTAATGAGCAAGTCCTCCATGGCTTGCTTCTTTCCTTTGTTCCACCCTGCCTGTAGGTGAACATAACAGAAAAGACAAGGACACCATATGTGAGGCGTTTTTCTTTTCCCTTAAGAGGCTGAGGGAGGGTTAATGCTGATGGACAGAGGATGTAGGGAGTTGTGGCAGCCCAAACCTAGCCAGTGATATTTTGCTAGAGTGAGCTTCAAGTGAACTACAGGTGCACCTGGAAGGTGGCTGATTTAACTGCCCTTCTCAACACCCCGAGGAACCCCTTCCTTTCTTATTTCCCATTCTTGGTAGGGAAGGACAGCAGCTCAAGCATTGGGGGGGGGGGGGGTATCATTTGCCTCTCTAGAGCCTGGATCCTTCCTTTGCTTGAGGCTCTAGTTCCATCTTCAAGAAAACAAGGATGTAGTGGATTCAGATGGACTCCCAGCTTGGCCCTTGACAGCCATGTGTTCTGGAACAGGTCACACAGCCTCTCTGAGGTTGCTTTCTCATTTGAAAATGATACTACTCTTTCAGTAGCCTCACCAAGTAGAATTTAGGAGGTCAAGTTCAGTGTAGTTGAGAGGATTCGCTGAGACAACATAATAAATATTCAGTGTAAGTTAAATGTGAATCAAAATCCCTCCTTTTAACATAAGCCTCTTTACTGAACAAAAGGAATGGAATATCTAATCCATGTCTGCTGATGGGAGGAGGCGAGGTGAGAGCAGGACCTTAGGTGGGGGCACATCCTGAGACTCTCAGGTGAACTGTCCAGCTCAACGAAAGAGAAGGTTCACCTCCCAGGGGTAAGCCCAAAATATACAAGCGCATTAAAAAAGTGAAACACATTCATGGGTGACAGATTCATAATGGGATTATTGATTCAAATACAGATCCTTTCTCTTCCCTGCATTTTCCAACCCCTCCCAAAAAATTGTTGCTGACGGCTGGGAGGCAGCTAACAGAGCAGAATGACTTGGCTGCAGCTGGTGCTAAAAGTGGCCAGGACCAAGGCAAAGGAGAGAGACAGCGTCCTCCCTCCCCACTAATCACCCTCACAGAGCTTTAATGTCTTATTTCTGACAAGGGGGACAGAACTCCTGACCTCTCAGAGAAATTGAGTAGATTAAATGTGATGAGGGGACTGGCACCCATTAACGGTAGTAGTAAAAGCCACAATGTACTGCATCTACAGGGCCAGGTACCATGCTAAGTGCTTTAAAAATATCACCTATTCCAATCACTGGCCCAAATTCTATGAAGGCAGGAACTAGGGCTTTGTTTCCCACTGTATTGGCAGCCCCAGGTAGAATATCCTCCTGCAGGCTAACGATATAACGAACATTCATGGAAGCCTCATTTTATACATTCATGGTGTAGCTTTGTTCACTGTTTTCAGCACTGTATGTTTCTAATCTTCGTGACAATTCTAAGAGGTGGGTACTACCATTATCCCTATTTTATGAAGGAAGGTACAGGCACAGAGGGATTAGGTAGTTTTCCTAAGGTCACTCAGCAAGTGATAGAGTGGGAATCTGAACCCATGCAGTTTGGCTTTACAGACCAGCCCTTGACCTCTATTCTAACTCAGGGGCCAAGGGATGCTCACAACCCTGCTATCAGGCTGTTTAAAGCAATCTATGCTAAGAGAGAAATTAAATGTTTGAATCAGAGAAGACCCAGGATTTGGGTCCAGGTGACCAAACTAAATGCCACTTTACTTCTCCCATCCCCTGGGGCCTGCCTTTCCTTGTAGGGATCCTCCTATCATCCACAAATGTCTTAAGCCTTGGTCTGGCCCAAGCTGGGAAGCTGTGGAGCAGTAACCATGACAACCTAAAAACTCCCCGGTCTGTAGAAAAGTCCGGCTCTCAGAGCAGGACTGGCTTTGGGGCCCTCTCTCCACCTGCAGCTTTTGGCAAGGATGTCTCTCAAAGGGCCTGGGGTAGTCCCTGTCCCCAACCTCCTAGGGCATAATGGTGACTGTCTCCCTGGGATTGAGAACTAGAAGCTTCAGACATGGGGTTTGGTCAAGAGATTTTTCATCTTCTCTCCTGGCAAGAGCTGACTTCATCACTCACCCACTTGTTTTCCATCACTCCTGTTTGCCCATCAGCTGGCATCTGGCTCATCGTGGATGTCTTGTGATAAGTCAGGGACATGACAGATGCCATTAACGTAACACTCCCATCCATCCTCCTAGGGTAGGCTGGAATAGAGAAGGGGCTGAGAGAGTCACAAGAGAATAGCTTCTGATACCAGAGTCCTGTGACTCCTCTAGTTAGGTAACCTCTTGGGGAATCAAAGTTCCTACATCCATAAAATGGGGATAGAAATTCTTTTCTGGCAGACAAGGCCCCCACCTTGCGCAACTCCAGGAGGTACCAGAAACATTGTTGTCTATGTGAATGGTGTCACTTGGAACTCAGCTCCATAGAATACAAGGTGAGGGATGCCTTGAGATCTTATATCCAAGTAAGAAGGGCAATGCTAACTTTCAGATGTGGAACCAAGGTGTTAATGGAGTTGGTGTGAGGCCCAGAGATTATACCATGTAACACACATAAAGGGGCTAGGACAGGCACATGGTAGGCATGGTCTTATTATGTGATAAGGAGGCAGCCCTTCGAGTGAATGGCACATCTCTCCCAGGTACTTCCTGTACTTCAAGATGCCCCTACCTAATCCCATCACTCATGTGGACAAGAACAAAGAGGGCAGAGACCCACCTCATAATAGCCCAGTTAGCAAGGCCTAGTTTCCACACACTGCCCCATGGTAGCCACAGAGGGTACCAGACACCTTGGCAGTAGGCTGGGTGTGGTTACGGGTTTCCTTTTATTTGGGGGTTTACAGCTGACTGGCCAACAAATCCTGAATGGAATCTCTTCCCAGCCTAATTTTCTAGTCTCTGTCCTTATGCCTCTCATAGGGTGCCTTTGATTCTAGGAACATTTATGAAAAACCTACCGTATGCTTGGCATGGTGGAGAGGGGTTAGCTGAAGTGGTGGAGTGCAGGGGACTTAGAGGTCTGTAGTGTGTTTGTGTGTATGTGTGAAAGAGAGAGCCAGCTTGAGAGAGCACCTTTGCTAATGATGCTTGGGCCCAAGGAGGCTGTGCCTTCCTCTGAGCCCTCAAGCAGGAGTGCCATGGGAAACCAGTGGCTGCACTGCCATCTTTGAAATGCAGGCTTTACTCTGCTATCTCCATGATGGTCCAGCCTGCCTGAAGTGATGTTTCTTTCCATTAGGAAGAGGCAGCAGGAAACATCACTTCTGGCTGCACTTTTGCAGCTTCCATGCAGGAGTGGGGCAGAGGATTCCTATCGTTAGGGTAAAGTAGTTCACCTTTTGATTGCCTTTCACCCCTTCCTCGTCCCTCTCCCTCCCCATCAACAATCCCATCCTCTTCATTCTGTTTGTTCAATGAACTCTGAAGTATAGCAGGCCCCTTGCCTTGTCTGATTTACTGCAGATCCTTAGCTCCTAGCTCAGAGTTAGTAGGTGCTCAATACATATTAGCTGAATGAATGGAGAGAAGAATAAATAAAGTCCTTGCATGAAGTTGGGCACACTTAATGTTTACTCTAAGAAGATGTCCTGACATCCATGGCTGTTCTCCAAAAGAAGTCATCACTGCCCCTCCTTCCCAGAAGAGACTTGTATCCCTGACCCCTTGACCAGTTATCCACTGGGCAGATACTTAAGTAGCTCTTCTGAACTAAAAGCACTGTATCTGGTGCTGGAGAGACAAGCTCCAACCTTTCTCTGCCCCAGCATCTCCCTGTCTACACCTTGGCCCCATTTCCACCACATAACTGCCCAGGGCACCTGCCCCTCCCCTGTTCTGTCTTCTGCACAGGGGTCCCACATTTGGGCTTCTGTGACTCTGCCCACATGTGTAGGAGTTGGAGGAAGGAGGTCTCTCAGTCTCTAGTCTCCACCCTTAGCCCCTTCTGCCACCTCACCCCAGGGACCTGTCCTGGCCACGCCAGAGGCATGTCCCAGCTAGGATCTGCCTGGAACCCCAATGCCGTTCTGTCTCCTGGAATAGCCCTGAACCTTGCTGTCTCACCTCGGCCCCTGGGGTCCCTGCCTGTGGGCATCCTGAAGAGCCCACCCGGTGCTCTCCCGCAGCGCCCTGGCCCCTTGGCGCTGCCTGCAGCGGGAGCTGCCAGCTTTTTGGAATTCCTAATCGCTCCTGGCCCCGGTGATTGGCTGCTCAGCTCTGACCCCACTTGGGCTGCCGCCTGGTTGGATAAAAGGGGAATCTCCTTGGGGTTTCAGAGCATTAGACACTGGAGGGGGCACCTGGGACCAACTTCGCTAAGCGGGGAGCCCGGCGGGGGGTGGGGGGAGCTACAGACCTGCGGCCTCAGCCCCTCCAAAGAACCGGGAGATGACGGGGAAAGCCGGGGAAGCGCTGAGCAAGCCCAAGTCCGAGACAGTGGCCAAGAGTACCTCGGGGGGCGCCCCGGCCAGGTGCACGGGGTTCGGCATCCAGGAGATCCTGGGCTTGAACAAGGAGCCCCCTAGCTCACATCCGCGGGCTGCCCTCGACGGCCTTGCCCCTGGGCACTTGCTGGCAGCGCGCTCAGTGCTCAGTCCCGCAGGAGTGGGCAGCATGGGGCTGCTGGGGCCCGGTGGGCTCCCTGGCTTCTACGCGCAGCCCACCTTCCTGGAAGTGCTGTCTGACCCTCAGAGCGTCCACTTGCAGCCACTGGGCAGAGCATCGGGGCCGCTGGACACCAGCCAGACGGCCAGCTCGGGTAGGTGAGGGCGAGGCGGCGAGGCTGCGCGGCTGCGCGGCTGCCTGACTGCGGCTGAGAGCCGGGAGCCCGCGCCGTCGGCTCTAGCCTGCCGGACAAGGCCTGCTCCCTGCGGAAAAGTTCGTGCCAGGTCGAGGGGTTGCAGACCGGGCCTGGGGCCGACTTGCCCAGGGCAGGGACCGGGAAGATGTTCTGGCGCCCGCAAGGTTTCGGCCCCAGCGTTTTCGGCCGCCGAGCTGTTCTCTGGTCCCCGCCTCTGGCCCGGTTTGGCCTCTGCGCCCTACTGGGGCCCCTCTGGAAACGGGGTTTGGAGTGTCAGGGCCCGTGTTACAGGGTCACTGGCTGGGTTGGAGGGCCCCAGCTCCGCTGTTCCACGGCAGCCCCGGCCACCAAGAGAATCCGCGCTCCTGGAGCCCTATGCTATTCGGGAAGCGGGTGGCGGCTCCGGACCCAGTCCTGGGGTCCAAAATTGTCTTTTTCCTGCTTTCTTTACTCTAAAACCCCATGCTGATCAGCTGGAGTATATTTTTTTACCCCACTAACTCGGACAACCCGGCCACTACAGCAGCCGAAGCGGCCGCCATCCGATCCCACGCCACAATATATCAGAGCCCCGCGACTCGCGGGCTCGGGGACCCTGGATGACCTCCCCGCGCCCTCGTCGAGCTGCTTTCCTGGCAGTGCGTCCTGGACCCCTCGGAACTCCAGCTTTTGTTCGCCCTTGTCAATTCCCCCGAATTTTCGTTTCCTTTCGTTTCGTTTTATTTGGAAGGGCAACGAAAAGTGGCTGGTCACAGGCTCTCCAGCCTCAAGTGGGAGCGCATTGTGCGGGCTCTGCGAAAGGGACTGTGATGACTGAGCAGCCGCAGCTCTTGTGGGAGTCCGGCTCCTGGTGTCTGGGCTTGGCTCTTTGGAGCCAACTTTCCGGCCCCTGGGCACCAGGGCTGCAAGCGCAGGGCAGAGCGCAGACCCGGAGCGCCCCTCGGGTCCCTGCGACCCTCTGAGGCTGCCTCGGTCTCTGCCGTCCCTGCCCTAAGCGCGCCAGGGCCTTTGCCTCTCTTACAGCGAAATCTGTTCAAAATCTCCATATTCGGGCGCTGGCGTGGGAGAGGCCAGCCTGGCCTCAGGAATGGACATAGCCACCTGGGGTTCCCAAGGGCTTCCCGGGGAGACAGTAGGCCCCGCGGCTCCCAGAGGCGGTCAGGGATGGGGCCCTCGCTGGTTTCAGGTGTGGCAGAGCGCGCTCCCCACTCTGCCTCATGTCCTTCCGCTTTTCAGATTCTGAAGATGTTTCCTCCAGTGATCGAAAAATGTCCAAATCGGCTTTAAACCAGACCAAGAAACGGAAGAAGCGGCGACACAGGTAAGGCCCCCTGCAGTGCGTTGTCACCTCTCCTGCCCACCGCCATCCCTCCCAATCCCCGCCGCCGTCCGCTGTTCCCGGCTTGAGTCACTCGGACCCTATTTTCGCCGATCCCAGATATGAGGTCCCAGGCTGCGCAAGGGCGGAGTGACCAGGGTTGTTTGGGGTTGTTTGGAGGAAACTGCCCAAGGCCCTGGCGTCTGGCCACGCCGGCTGGCCGCTAGAGCAGCGGATGGTTCCGGGCTTTCTCCTCCCGCAGGAGAACTGAAAGGCCAAACCGGAGCTAGAGATGGGTTGTCAACCCCCGGAAGCCCGCATCAGCACATTCCGAGAGCCGGGCAGACCCTGCGAGCGGGCAGATCCTCTCCCACCTCCCTCCCGAACTGGTTCCTGCGCCCCTCTGCCTTCCCCCCTCCATCTCTCTCCCATGGTCCCTGTCCTCTCTGTCAACTCCCTAGCTTTCTGCTCCCACCCTTCCCAAAGCCCGCAGTATCTGCACTGATGGAACATTTTCTTTTGGTTTCTGCTGTTTTGGTGATTCTGAGCGGGTCGCCTCCCTTCATGAACCTCAGTTTCTTCATCTGTAAAATGGTGGCGGGTCTAGACTGGACGGTCCCGCTAGGCCTTGCTGCTGGGTGGGCTGAAATGGGGTATAGACTAAAGAGAGAATTTTTTAAAAAATGTATTCTTTAAATAGACATTACTTGCACGAAGTTAAAAATCCAATAGGTATATCTTGAAAAGTAATCCACCCCTCTCCCTTGTTCCCACCTCCAGATCCTCTCTACCTTCCGCACTGGTGCCTCTGCACCAGTGCCTCCTGTAAATTTGTGCTAAGATTTTCAAGGAAATAAAGGAGTGAAAATCAAAAATCCGCCTGTCTTTCTGCCAGCGCTGCTCCCCTGTGCTGCCCCCGTGCTCACCTCGGGGGCTGTTTCTTCACATCTCTCTCTCTGTCCCAATCCAGGAGGGGCAGCCAGAGGGTGTCCTGCTCTCTCGGATATTTCCCTACTGGGAAACCCAACCCCCCTACATCCTTTTCGCTCCCGCTAATTTGTTCTCGTCTTCTTTGCACTCTTTCTTGGCGGTTTTCTGCGCGTGGCTCATCCCTGGCCCTCGGAAACTCCACAGTCAACCTCCATCTTTTAAAACGGCCATTCTTGACCCTTGAGGCCCCAAGAGGTTTTTGGTTGGATGAGGATGAACTTCAACTTGGTTGCTCCGGGATCTCGGTTCGTTCCCTTCAGGCAGCTGTTTGATTTTGCTTATTTTATTTTAAACGGGAACATTTTTTTCTAGTACTGACCCTGGGTTTTTCTTTTTAAAAAAATAATTCATTCAACGAATATTCATTAAAACACTTTTTATGTGCTGATCCCATGCTGGTCCTAGGATGGGCATCCTGTCAGTCTCGGCAAGCAGGGACAGGGACCCATGGAAAAAGGGCAGGCTGGGAACCAGTGGAACTCCTCCCACGCTGGTGCTGGGATGGTGGGGAGGTTCCCATAGCATGGAGAGCCCTGGAAAAAACATTCCCAAACCGTGGGTGGAGGAACGGTGTTTCTTATTCCTTCAGGACGTCTCACTGTTTGGCCCTTGGCGCTGGGTGACCCATAGTCCAAAGTCCATATTTAAAGTCTGAATCCTCTGTCCTATCTGCCACCGTCTTCACTAAGGAAAACTTTGGGGGCTTGGGTGGGTTCCCAGGGGTGCCAAACAGCATCAAGGCAACACCGGGGTATTAACTGTTTATTTCTGGTGCATGAAGGGGCCAGACTTTTGGAGAGAGAAGAATGGCTGCTGATTACCAGTACAGTTCTTAATTAGTAAAAGATACATTTTCCTAAGCTCCTTTAATTTGGGGATTTGGGGTAAGAAACCCCAGAATCTGGCGATGAGAGATGGGCTTGTCTTTATCTCCCAGAAACAAACTAGGTTTAAAAGCGCTTGCAGGTGGGTGGGAGTGAAGCAGCCATGGGGAGAGAGTCTCGGATTTTGCTCTTCTCTTTACCAGAAAGCTTAGCACCTCTTCAGGCAGGTTATGGCAGGAGCCAGAAGGTCTAGGCTTCTGCACAAGCCAAGAGCAGAGGTTAGGTCGCATGTCGGGGAAGGGACCTCTCCCCGGACAGCATGTCAGCATGGTCAGCATCTTCGGCAGCGGCAGCGGCAGTGAAGCAGCTCTGAGGCAGGAATTAGGGGATGTCTGGAAGATTTGAATTATTGTTGTTGTTTTTAATAGGGACTCTCCCTAGTAGAGGTTGGCACTAAAATGACCTATAATCAGCTTTCCTCTTTGGCTTTGGCCAGGCCGCACCACCTGTGTGCATCAGTTTCCCTGTTTTTAAAAGAAACTTGCATTTTTCAAGTATTTATTTTGATGCTCTTTTCATAGGCCCTTCAGCAAGAGACAGAAAGCAGAGGATCCTCAAAATTTTAAAGAATTAGCTTTCTGTACACATAAGCATTCCATATTCTCCCCCAAGAGAACAGGAGAAACGATTAAGAATCAAACCAGTCATTTTCTACAAAGAGCACAATCTTTCTTCCTCACACACCCGCCTGTAACATCCCCCAAAATAGTAAAGCTGACACTAGCACAAGGAAGGTGTGGGGCTCAAATTGGCACTTTTTGGTTGTATTGAGTGGGGGCACAGCAGTGAAGGATACTAAACCTTTGTGCTGGTCCCAGGGTCCAAATCCCAGGGGCTAAGCAAGGGATGTAACATTTTTACAAGTTCAGTTTGTGGAAATGAGACTATATTGCCTGTTAGCCTGTTGATGAGGGTCCAGGATAAAGGTCACCTGAAACCTGGTGAAATTAAGGTCTGAAAAGAAAAGAGTTTGTGTTTGCAAGTAGATGCTTATTAGGTTTATTCCTAATATCTGAGGGCAAAATCTTATGTGTGAGAATATATGCATTAGTGCATTTTCCTTGGGTGATAGAATGTAGCTCTTCCCAAATTCTTAAAACAGTTTAACAGTTTATGACACAAATTAAGCCACTGTGAACTGCTCTTGGGGGCTGGGGGCTTACCAGGAGGCCTGAATGGGGCTCTCCCCAAGTGAGTGGATGCGTTTGTATATGGGATGGTTGGAAGGTGATCCTGTCTCCTGGTAGAGGGAGGGGACGGGAAAGATTCTGATGGCAGCTCTAGGGTGGTGTCAGAGAAAGGGCAGGGGAGAAGGAGGGAGCATTGAGGTGAGTTGAGGAACTGGGAGATTGAGTTCTCAGCTATTCCAACCTAGAGATTGAAGTTGCATTTATCCTGCTGATGAATCTTCAAACTTTGAGTGAAATTAAAAAGTCCAACTCTAGTGTCTGCTTGAGGAGCCCAGGTAGCAGGTTTGGGTGGGGCTGGGTGTTTACTGATCTGATGAGCTCCTCCGCTCTGTGCTTGGGAGGAAGAATAGGGGCTTCCTGCATTTAAAAAATAAAATTTCCTTTTAATACCTTTGCCCCCAGAGCACCTCCATAAAGAGTCCCAGTGTGAGGTTCACTGAGGGCTGAAATCATGCCATCCCACTGGCTGGTGTCCTGTGGGCCCCTCAGCCTTGAATGATGAGGACCCCATATTTGCATGCATGCAAATATGCATGTGTGTATAAGAGAGTTTGGGTCAGACTGGATCATCGTGTTGAGCCAGCCTGGGTTTGGGGTCTGTCCAGGAGGCACAGTGGAGGGCCACTCTGTTCTCTCTGAGACAGGCTCTCTCAGTGCCCTAGGTCCTGAGTGTCTGGTCTTGCTCCCTCAGGACAATCTTCACCTCCTACCAGCTTGAGGAGCTGGAGAAGGCATTTAATGAGGCTCACTACCCAGACGTCTATGCCAGAGAGATGCTGGCCATGAAAACCGAGCTGCCAGAAGACAGGATACAGGTAACATCCCTGAGCCCCCCTCTCCCAGACTTACCCCTTTCTCAGGGATGTAGACCACTCGGGGGTCCCAGATACCCCTGACCCTGCCTGCTCCCACCACCTGCCATGGGCATGTGCTTGCCTGTGACCAGGTCCTCAAGGAGAGCGGTTCACTTAAGCTGACAGGTGTTTGCTGAACACCTGCCATGTGAGGTATGCACTGTGTAAGGGACAGAGGCTTGACAGGTGTGGCCCAGCCTGCTGTTTCACACTGTGCACTTCCTAAGGAATGTCAGACACACCCTGAGGGGTCGGCAATGAGGGACAAAGTCCTGCAAGGGTCCTGGGTTCTGGGCAGTGTCTCTGTGGAAGCAGATGTCCCCTTAGTACAACTGAGATAGCCCCAGGTCTCTGGGGGTGGCTTGGGGAGGGGAAGGTGGTTTCTAGCCAAGTTTATTTGCCTTCCCTCCCCATGAGGAAGGTGTGCCCCATCCCTTCCTATCCCTGTCACTCCATCCTCTGAGGGTCCTGCCTCCCCTCATGCCCCAGCAATTTCTGGCCTTGCCCTGAGTCCCTGCTCTTTTTCCTTCTTCCTGTCTGGCCCAGTGTGTGGCCTGGGACATATGCCTGGGGTGCTCACTAAGCCTTCCTCCTCTCCTGGGAAGTTTTGGGTCATAACCAGTCACTGATATGGGTGGCACATGTTCTTGGCCATGGTGGGCAAGGGCCCTCCTGTCAGCGGCAGCAGGACCTTCAAAAGTCCATAGTCCCCTTGCTGGTCAGGAGTGGGGCTGCAAAATCATCTCTCTGGGAGAAGATGAAATCTGGTGGTTTTCTGGGCAGGTGGAGGTGGAGAGTGTGTGAGAGGAACATTTGCAGAAGATTTGGAGTTGCCTTAGCTAGAATTTGACCTTAGATGAAAGCTACCCCCCCCATCTGAGTGGTCCAGTCCACAGCTGAGGGATGGGGGAGTGGGCTCGGGGCAGGTCCTCTTCCCCTGAGACTGCTGCTCTGCCCCTCCTCCCAAGGTCCTTGTGCCTCCTGTGTGAGTGGGTGACTGCAGCCCTAGAGAAGGAACCAAAGGAGGTGTGTAGGTTCTTTTGTACTCTCGCTGGAGGGCCAGAGGATGGGAAATGATGCCTCAAGCTGCTTTTCTGGAAGAGCATTCCTCTCCCTCAGAAATCTATTTAGAATTTCAGCCAATGGCTTTAGACATTGACACAAACAATAAGCTCAATTATTCATAAGCAGATTATGTTTGGTGTGTTACTCATGGTGGCCCAGACCCTTTACCCTCCACACAACTGCGTTCTAATGGGCTGAGCTGGGTGTCGATTCTGCAGTGTGTGTGTTAGCCAAGGCCCAGTCCCATCCATGTGTGGCAGTAACCTCTGCCTACCCTTCATTAGCACAAAGTTGGCCAGTACAAGTGGCTGCGGTGGAAGGAGGGCCGACAAATACTTGCTGTTGGCAGGCCCCACGTTTGCACTATTGACCAGTAAGAAGGAACAGCTTGTCTCTTGATGTGGGTTGTCCTAAAATATGTTTGGCTGTGGTGGGGAAGGGGATGGGGTGTTTAAAACCTGCTGAGCTCAGGATTTGGGGAAAGCTTTCCCTGGGCAGTAACTGCATTGCTGCAAGTGTCCCAGCTGGGCATGCTCAGCTTCCTTAAGTTGCCTGGGGTTTGTGGTAGGGTGGTGTCTGAGGCCACCAGCACAAAGAAGCCCTGTGGAGTAAGGAGAGCTCATTGCCCTGAGCACTGTGAGGATTGGCTCTGTAATTTGTGCATAGAGGAGGAATGAGACTAAATGCTGCCCCCAGAAGGCATCTGTGAATTGTTAAGCTATCTCCCCCAACGCGTTTAACAAAGTGGGAAAGATCTTGGTGTGTATCAGTAAGAATCACAGCTATGATTTCCAGAGCAGTGTCCATGTGCCAAGTATTCTCTTAAATATGTGATATACATGGGAGAGGCAGGGTGGTGCAGTGCTTGAGACACTGCCTTGGAGTCAGATTTGCCTGAGTTTGTGGCTGGACTTTACCTCCTAGAGCCTCCAAGTTCTCGTCTTTATAGTGGGGATGACAGTGGCATCTGCCTGTCCTGCAGATGTAATAAGGCATATGTGTGCAGTGCTTAGGGCAGTGCCTGGCACTTGCGCCCTCCTCAGTCTGTGTCATGTCTGATCTCATTAAATCCTGGTGATAATTGAGGGGTAGGGTAGAGACCATGAGATTTATTTATTTATTTATTTAGAAACAGTCTCACTCTGTTGCCCTGGAGAGAGTGCTGTGGCGCAGCAACCTTAAACTCTTGGGCTTGAGCAATTCTCTTGCCTCACCCTCTAGAGTAACTGGGACCACTGGTGCCTGCCACTATGCCCAGCTGGTTTTTCTATTTTTATTTATTTATTTATTTATTTTTTTGAGACGGAGCCTCAAGCTATCCCCCTAGGGTAGAGTGCCATGGCATCACAGCTCATAGCAACCTCCAACTCCTGGGCTCAAGTGAGTCTCCTGCCTCTGCCTCCCAAGTAGCTGGGACCACAGGCGCCCGCCACAACGCCCGGCCATTTTTTGGTTGCAGCCATCATTATTGTTTGGAGGGCCCAGGCTGGGGATTCGAACCCGCCACCTTAGGTGTACGTGGCTGGCGCCTTAGCCGATTGAGCCACAGGCGCCGAGCCTGTTTTTTTAAGATAGGGTTTCAAGCTATTGCCCTGGGTAGAGTGCCGTGGTGTAACAACTCATAGCAACCTCAAACTCTTGCCTCAGCCTCCCAAGTAGCTGGGATTACAGGTGGCTGCCACAACGCTCAGCTATTTTTGTTGTTGCAGTTGTCATTGTTATTTTAGCTGGCCCAGGCTGGGTTCAAACTCACCAGCCCCAGTGTATGTGATTGGCGCCCTACCCACTGAACTACGGGTGCCGCCGATATGCTGTATTGTTTTTAAAATTTGAATTATTTTTTAGCCATATTGTTATTTTCCCCCCCTAAATGTTTTCCACCTGCAGTTGATTAAATCTATGGATGTTGATCCTGTGGAAACAGAGAGCTGACTATGCTTTGCCATTAAGATTAACATTTCATGGAGTAGTTCACATAGGGAAAAAATCTGTGGTAGCAGCTGCCTCAGATAACCAATGTAGGCAGAGGGAAGGGACAGGAAGACAGAATTGTCAACAAAGTCACCATGTGATCAGTAATAGGGATGAACACTAGCTACAGATGGACCTTCACAGGGAGCCTCATCTGATGTGGCCTTGTTAGTGTCTGAGTAAAGTCCCAGCTGATGTAACCAACTTCCTCAAAGATGGGGATATATACTCACAGCACACAAAAGGGAATGTACATAACTTTGGAGTGTTTGTCATTTTAGTACATGCCATAGAACATTTATTTATGTAGAGCAGTGAATTAGGGGTGGGATAATATAGGTGGTACTGAGGCTTAACTAGGCCGGCTGGGTTTCTTTTTGCTTAAACTGGTTTACTGTCCGGGAAGAAAGCATACATTCTTATTAGTCCACGGTTTACCTCAAGCAGGTATTAAGGGGTCTGTGACAATAAAGAGACTAAAGTATTTTAGCCTGTTCTGTGCATTACTGTAATCTGTTCTTTCAGCCCTATTCAGTGCTTACCTGAGTCTTTTTCGGCTCCAGGTCTCCCTGAAATTGATGCTCCCGGGCAGATAGGATGAAGGTCTTTGTTTTTCCCTGATGTGCTCAGTCAATGTTAAATGGATGGAGCCCTTTCTTGAAGTGCAGAGCACCTGTGGAAAGCTTCTGTTGGCTCCAGATAGACTTGTCAATGGAAAGAACTCATGAGGCAGTGTTACTCAGAGGTTAAAAGCATGGCCTTAGAGTGGGACTCCTAGCTCTGCTAGTTTAATAGCTTCGTTACATTGCTAAGTTGCCTAAACCACTTTGTCTTTTTCTTCATCTGTAAAATGTGAGAGTAATTATGTCCTGCAGAGCTGGGAGGCTGAGATGAGAGTGTTGATAAAGCACTCAGAGGACTGGCTCTTATAAAAGTTAGATGTTGGTGGTTCAGGATCCCCCTGATACATCTTCACAAATAAGGAATGTGTCTAACTCGGCCCTTGGGCTTCCCTTCTGCTGAAAAATAATTTCTGCTGTTCTAGTTGACTGGGCCATGCATTGCCAAAATGGCAGTCATAAAACTTTTAGAGGAAAAAACCCTATATTTTCTCAAGAAAAAATAACCATTATACATCTTTATTTAAATAGAATAACTGCCAAATTGATAGGATCTTTTGAAAACAAGTAATAGTATTTCTTGCTATGACTTGCTCCATCATGAAGATCCATGGGGCAAGAGGAGTGTGGTTAAGGACATCCCGAGCAGTCACTGTCTAATCTTTGTAGTTTAGAAGAGGTGTCCCATTTATTTTTTTTCCCAACAAGCTGAGGGTTGAGGCTTTACCATAGTGACCCTCATTCAGACAGACTCAGTGAGGCTGCTCCCAAGCTGGTGCCTTTCCACTTAGCCTCAGCTGTCAGCTGTTCCGTAGAGGGCAGTTTTGAATGTTGAATTATATGAGTGGTGTTTAATGGGCTCATAATTGCACATGGATGACCAGAAAGTTCTGCTTCTGTTTTGGCGGTTTGCTTTGGCAGACAGTGCCCTCTGAGGACCCACATAAGCTGGAAGACAAATAAAACCCTACAACAAATGCAGCACTAATTATCTGGAAAGGGCAGCATATTGCTGTTAGGTGGCTATTAGACATGTGAACAGAAAAACATCAAGATCACAATTTTACAGCATTCATTTCTTTGAAACGTCAGATGGAGCCCCCATACAGCCATCAGTTTTATAAAGCCTCCAGAATTAGATTAAGCCATTTGGTTCCACGTGGTGTGCTCATATTTCTGGTTATAGCATTTCGTATTTTCCCTGATCTGCTGCGAAACAGCTCTTGTCTTGTTCCTTACGCATCCAAGTTTCTTTTTTATTTTACTTGCCTTCTTTATCCCTCATTCCTCTTTACCTCTCATTCTGCCTTTTGCCCTGGTTTTGGCCTTTGAGACAGCAGTGAAACAAGACCTCAGGAATGGGCATCTATGGAGGCCCTGGCTGGGGACAACTCCATACCTACGGTCTGGGTTGAGGGGCTAGGAACAGGGCCCAGGAGATAAGGCTACAATTTAGGGAGGAAACAGTGCAGACAAACAGGGGAAACCAGGAGGAGCCTGTGGAAGCAGCTGCGTACCTCTGAATCCTCATCTAAAGTAGTTGACTGATGGGCTTTGATGGAGATTTGCCTTTTTTTTATGTACTTACAGAGATAGCCTGTTAGAAAGCAGCTGCCTCTAAAGTGGTGTCTTCTAACATAGGTTAGACTAGATGAACTAGTTATTGGTGCCGGGAAGAGCTGGTACTGTATCTCCAGCCCAGACACGGTGATTTCATTACCTCTTTCTGTGTGTGTATCTGTGTCTTTAAAGTAAGGCCGGGCACAATGGCTCTCACCTATAATCCCAGCACTTTGAGAGTCCGAGGCAAGAGGATCACTTGAGGCTAGGAGTTTGAGACCAGCCTGGGCAACATAGCGAGACCCTGTCTCCATAAAAAACAGTAAAAATATAAAAACAAATGAGCCAAGCATGGTGGCACATGGCTATAGTCCTAGTTACTCAGGAGGCTAAGGCAGGACAATCACTTGAGGCCTGAAGTTTGAGATTGCTGTCACATATGATCATAACACTCTGCATTGTGGCCCAGGCCGCTGAATGAAGCCTTGTCTCAAATAAATAAATAAATAAAAATAAATACATAAGTAAATAAAATTAAAGTCAGTGTAGTTAGTGTGTTTCTGTTGTTTAGACCAGTCAATTTCAGTTCCAGGGTGGGTGGGTGTTGGGGCAGGGTGTATGTGTGTGTGTAGTTGTACACTTGTAGGCTTGTGTAAGACTATAGGGGAGGTTTCTCAAAGTACCTGTATTCTAATCCATCACTGGTGAAACTCCCCAGTCATGATAAGCCCTGAGATGGAGAGGTCTAGCAGTGTCATTTGTGTGTTTAAGATATTTCAAGGATTTCCTCATATGTGTCTTTGCCTAATCCCAGAATGCATCTGCTGTTTCAGGACTGTGAGGTAATGAGTAGGGATGATCAGGTCTCCCTGCCTCCCCTCCCTGCCCCACTATAGTCGGCCAGGTGGAACTGACTTAGGCTCATGGTGTCTGCAAAGGAAACCATGGGACCAGGCCATTTTTAGTATTTCAGAAGGCTTGACAGAAATCCTCAGTTTACCCAGGATGAGGACATACAAGCTACCCAAACCATCAAGTTCCTTACTTCTATGTGGAATTGGAACTCTGTATGGTTTCATGCTGACTGTAAGTTCTGATTGGCTGTGGATGACTTAATAGGAGTTTCTGAGACAGGATTGGTCTAACTCTAGACATTGTTACTAGAGCGGCTGTCAGGTCTCCCCAAACTGAACGTGCTCACTGCCTTTAGAATTAGGTTGACCTTGAAGGTGAGTGCTCTTGACTATCAAAGCAGCTGATAGTTTCTTGCTTGCTTAGCTATGCTTATGAGCATCACACCTGTGGCAGTGATTTGATTCCATAAAATTATTATGAACCCTTTGTAAATATGGATTGTTGATTACAATTTGTATCAGTATTGAAATGGAAAAATAATAAACAGAATTAATTGCTATTAAACATTGTTAGAATCCTAGCCAACGTGAGGAGGGGGTGGAAAACCAGAGGTTAGGGAAACTATCCAGTGCTTTCATTTAAAAAATGATCCTTTTAACCAGCTTTGCACTAGAAGCAAACAAAGATAACACTTTCATAGTGAAACTTCAACTATTAATACTTAGTCTCTGTAGCCTCTTAGGATCCTGTTGAATGGGTGTTCTTTTTACCTGGATGATGTATGCACATCGTTCTAAGTTCTGCTTTCTCAGTTTGTATTTCAGTAGACCTTTCCATATTTCTGACATTGTCCTTGTATTTGTCATTCTTAATGGTCACAGCTGCGTGAACTAAATCTAAAGTCATACAGTCAGGACAGTCTAGTTCTGGTGATTAGAGCAGGCTGGAGACAAGCTGTCTGTTTGATTCTTGATAACATGCTGTTAAGTCCACCACCCCAGTCAGTATTGATAAAAAGATGTGCTCTCGCTTGCTGCAGACGCTGATAAAAATAGCTTCCGTATGTTAAGTGTTGATTCTTAATTCTCCTGGCAGCCCCTGTGAGGTAGGCATTATTATCCCTATTTTATAGATGAGGAAAAAGAGGCTTTTTGCCGTAATCTGTCCAGGGTCACATGCTGAAAAGAGGTGGAACTAGGATCCAGAGCTGGGTCTGTTTAATTTCAGAGTTTGTGTTCTTAACTACGTTATCCATGCAGTAGTGTTGAACCACGAGGCCCATTCAATTCTCACCTCACTTCAGAAATCTAACCACCTTCCACCTTAATCATCACAACACATCTATTAATATGTATTAAAGTTATAGAGGTTTAATGCCCAAACAGATGGAGAAGGTGCTGTGGGCAAGCAGGACCCCCAGAGACCATCCCATCCAGTTCACAGGAAGGATGTGTTTGTCTTCTTAGGGCTGAGGCCAGCCTGTATTCAGTCTCTCCTTTTGTTCTGTCCTTTATTTGGCCTCGAAGTTTTCCAAAATTAAATGGGCACTACAGTGACTGGGATTGCCTGAAGCTTATATATAGCTTTTTAGAGATTCTTAGGGATAGTTTTATCTGTGGGTAACTTGCTTTGTATCCTGACCTTGGGATCTAACTTCTACTGATCAGTGATCACCAAGTTGCTATGCATGCTAATTAAAAGGTATTTATATGCCCTGCTCCATTCTCTGGACAAATTTAAAGTTTTCCCATATTTGATTGATGCCTTATTCAATGGTGATGCCTAGAAGTCACTGAATCAGTCCCACATAGCTGAGTTTAGCTCTTTAGCTGGTCCCAGGATTCTTCCTACGCCCAGGAGCTTTGTGACCACTCTGCTATGTAGAGTGGAAGCATTTTCTCTGCTACCTGGGCTTCTGTGTGTCTGTGGCAATTAGGTCCAGTTCCTTTCTGCTTTTCCAAGGTCTTCTGTTGAATGAGAAAATTTCACACGTGAATCAAAGCAGGCTCATTTCCTTGGTCTGGTTTAGAAATTGGAGTTCATTTGAGGCAGATGGGTAAGAAGTGTCTGGGTTGGCTGGTCGTGATGGCTCATTCATGCCTGCAATCTTAGCACTTTGAGAGGCTGGGGAGGGAGGATCCCTTGAGCTCAGGAGTTGGAGACCAGCCTAAGCAAGAGTGAGGCCCTATCTCTACTTAAAATAGAAAACTTAGCCAGGCATTATGGTGGTTGCCTAGTGTCCCAGTTACTTGGGAGGTTGAGGCAGGAGGATCTCTTGAACCCAGGAGTTTGAGGTTGCTGTGAGTTAGGCTGAGGCCACAGCACTCTACCCACAACAATAGAATGAGACTCTGTCTTAAAAAAAAAAAAAGTATCTAGGTTTATCCAATGAGGGGCTTTGGTTTTCTGTTCTCTAGAATTGTGGACAGGGCTCCAATTCTAGGGTTCTGGCATCAAAACTAAAGAGGTTTGGAGGGTAAAGAAGAAGAGAACATCAGAAATGACTCTTTGGGTTGGTTGGAGGCCAATGTAGTTGGAAGAACAGTGTTCTCATGATGGATGAGAGTGAATGAGTGTGGAGTTGGGCTGGGGTGGGCAAGAACAAGGAGGCAGATGGGTCTCTTGTCTTTTTTTTTTTTTCTTTAGAGACAGAGTCTTACTTTGTTGGCCTCGGTAGAGTTCCATGGCATCACAGCTCACAGCAACCTCCGGCTCTTGGGCTTAGGCCTTTCTCTTGCCTCAGCCTCCTGAGTAGCTGGGACTACAATACCCGGCTATTTTTTTTTTGTTGTTGTTGCAGTTTGGCCCGGGCCAGGTTTGAACCCACCACCCTGGGTATATGGGGCCAGCGCCCTACTCACTGAGCCACAGGCACCACCCAGATGAGTCCCTTGGATTTAGAATTTGGCCTGTTTGGACCTGGGCAGCATGTGAGGGTAGGGAATAGGAAAGAGTGGATGGAAGAGTTGTAATGGAAGGATGGGAATAGTGTGATGGGCTGACGTAGTTGGGTATAGGAGACAAGATGGCAACTCCCACTGCCTTCCTAATCAATTAGAGTAATGGCCACCTGCTGACAGGTGGAAAGGAGAGAGACAAAATTGGAGGCCTAGATGAGAGACAAGGCCTGGAATCACACCAGTGGGGAATCTAACTAGGAAATCAGTGGTAATTCTGGAGTGTCCTGGAAATAGCAAGTCTGGGACATGGAGCAAGTCTGCATCGCTAGACCTCCTGGCTGAGGTCTGCAGCTGCCCCTGCAGGGGTAGAAGTGAAGGCAATGGGGATGATGCAGACCTGGGAGGTGGGGCTGCAGGAGTCTGGGGCGGCAGCAGATAGCAGTGCTAAGTTCAGAGAGGGAACACTACTACAGGTGGGTTGGCCTGAAAACAGCTCTTAAAAACCAGACCACCCTTCTCTACCTCGCTTTT
The DNA here is from genome assembly GCA_963574575.1 of Galagoides demidoff. Taxonomy (NCBI): domain Eukaryota; kingdom Metazoa; phylum Chordata; class Mammalia; order Primates; family Galagidae; genus Galagoides; species Galagoides demidoff. The sequence continues at coordinate 2,113 of CAUYQV010059112.1, read as the reverse complement.
CTCCCCACTCTTTAAAAGAGCCCAGAAGAGAAGGAGGTTTGTTTTTTGTTTGGATCCAGGCTAGGATTGGGGACTTAGCTCAGCAGGGTACTGCAGAGAAATGAGAGGTGGAGATGTGGAGTTGGTGTAGTTTGGACTCAGGAGGGGCTAAAGCTGGAGAGGCTGTGCTTGGAGTGACATTTGTGCAGGCAGACAGGGCAGCCTGGACAGAGCCTCCTTTTGTGTGGTTTGACAGCGAGGGGGCGGGCAGGTGCTTGAGGAGGCAGGTGACAGCACCTCCTCAGTGCCTCTGCTCGCTCAGGCACCGAGCTGCTGCTCTGGGGGACTCGTTCCTCCTGGACTCACCAGCTCTCACCTATGGACAGAATACAGCAGGGGTGCTGGCCTGAGCAAGACAAGTCTGGAGGTCTAGAAGTATTTATTAATGTGAAATGAGCTATTTCAATATTATTTGAAAAATATTTTGATTTAATTGCCTCAGGCACGTTAGTCAGCTGAAGTGCACTCTGGTTTCCTTTGCTTGAGTTCAGAAGTTGCCAAGAATTTCTCTGGTACATGATAGAAAAGTAGAACTCTACGTTTGTGCGATTCCATTGAAATTGAATCATAGAATCACACACAGTAGAATTTAGAGACTTCTGAAGGTAGTTTCCCTGAAGTTCCTGGAGGACAGTTTACAGCAGAGGCACCCCGGCCTCAGGGAGGTGAAGTGGGGAGTTCCGTCACTGTCATTTGAGGATCTTGGTCTTCCTTGGAGTTCCCCCACTCTGTAGCTTCAGTCTGTATTTTCAGGGGCTGATTGTACTCCTAACTGAGCCAGTGTCAGAACCTCACACATGAGTGGAGCTTTGGGGCTAAGTGACCTCATCACTCAGCTTTACTTAGCTCAAATCCTTTATTGAGGATTTGATCCACAACAGTGTGGAGTTGGGTGGGGAATGTTCCCTCTCCAGGCCTATAGGCAAGTGGTTCTCCTCAAAGGGAACCATGGGGTGGACAAGTGGCCAGGTTAGGACCATTCCCTTGCCTAGAATGCAGTATCTCCTGACCTTGCAGGTCTTAAACATGGCTTTGGGTTTCTTGACTCCATTCCTTTTCTCATGCTCTGTCCTCCACTTAGGGCTATCTACGTTGTCTCTGTTGACCAGTTTGCCAGGCTGCAAGGGTCAGCTCACACGAGACCTCTGGGAAACTTTCCATTATGCCTTTTCTCACTTCCTCCCCACCAAGTCCTTTCTCCCCACTGTTTTCTACTACACACACACACACACATTTCAAACCCGTTTTTAGAATATTATCTTATTTGAACCTCAGATTCTTCACCTATAATTAAAAATCTGATATAAGATTACACTTAGTAGATTTGACTGCCCTATATCAAGGTTAAACCTGCTGATGTCTATATAAAACATTATGTTTCTAACTGAAAAAGAAAGGCTAATGTTTTTGGTCTTTGAGTTCTCAGTTTTCTTAATTTATAATCTGAAATACTTAGCTCACATGGAGTTGAGAAGCTGAATGATCAGTAGATACTAATGGATTCATGCATGGAACTAGGTTGTCTGGTTTACCATTATACTTTGGAGAAAAAACATGCAAATATTTTACTGTTTATTACAGGGAGACCAGTCTGAGCAAGAGTGAGACCCCATCTCTACTAAGAATAGAAAAATTAGCTGGATGTTGTGGAGGGCATCTGTAATCCCAGCTACTTGGAAGGCTGAGGCAAGAGGATCTCTTGAGCCCAGGAGTTTGAGGTTGCTGTGAGCTATGGTGACACCATGGCACTCTACCCAGGGGGACAGAGTGAGACTCTGTCTTTTAAAAAAAAAAAAGAAAGAAAGAAAGAGAAGAAAAGAAAATACAGGGAAATGATTGTCCATATCAGTTTTTCCAAAGTTAAAATTTCTATCCTTATACAGAAAACAGGAGAACAATATGTATGTTAACATACATTATTGTCAACGTTTTCTTTTTTTTTTTTTTTTTGAGATGGAGCCTCAAGCTATCCCCCTGGGTAGAGTGCCATGGCATCACAACTCATAGCAACCTCCAACTCCTGGGCTCAAGCGAGTCTCCTGCCTCAGCCTCCCAAGTAGCTGGGACCACAGGC
>CAUYQV010059110.1:0-47234 GCA_963574575.1 Galagoides demidoff | reverse complement strand
TGTCCACAAGCCTGTGTCAATACAAGGATAATTTACAAGAGGGCCGTGAACAAGCAGGCCCTTGGTGCTGAATGATCTCTCCACTCTCATAAAAGAGTCTGTTTCTCTCTACTGTTTTGCAAAAGGTTAGATTTTGGGGGGCAACTTAATCTGGTGGCTGTGATCCATAAAGTCTTGCATTCAGTGGCATCATGGGGATTTCGACTATTTACACCAATCAAGTTCACTGGTGTCCTGAAGTGACCCCTGTGAGGGCGTCTTGTCGGTGCAATTCCTCCCATTGCGCGAATTACAGGCATAATCAATCCCCACACTATACTCTGAGTACTATGAGGTATTAGTTTGAGATTAGTTTGTTCTTAGAAACCGGTATTCTATGTGAGCAAACAGATGTTACTCAGAAATGTTACTGGAAAGACATGAGGACCGTAGGATTCTAACCCTCCTCTGGCGGAACACAGGGATTGTCCCTTTTTCCATATGATAAGGACACGTTAGAGACTGGGCCACTTGCAGCAGCAGCAAAGGGCTTAGCGTAACCTGTTCCTTTTACTGAGGATGCATTTTAAGTTAAGGGCCCTACTTTAAGTTGTTTGTTTAGACACAGTGGTCTGGTTTTTCTCCTTGCCTTTCATTCTGTAGGAAGAAAAAATATATGTATCTTTTCTTCATTCATTTCAAGGTCCATGGCTGAAACTCCTAACAAAAGATAGATTAACAACAGAATATATACATTGAGTTAATACATTTTATGTGACACAGGAGGTCTCAGAACTAAAGACCAAAGGAACAAGGAAATCTGTTTATATTTATGAAAAGTCATTCAGAAATATTATTGCAAGACAAGAGAGTATAATTTAATGATAATAAAGTGGGACAAACTTACCAAGGCCTGTTTGCTCAGTTTCTTTTTGTCTTTATGTGACATTCCCTCCCTCCAGGTACAGGATATGTCACCTGTTAAGTGAAGGGGGTCAGGGAAGAAGGTAGCTGAACGGTCAGAGAGTGACCTTCCTAGGTTTTGTGGCCTGCTTCAGGGACAAAGTGCACAGAGAGGAGAGTGGCCTTCCTGCTTCCGCTGTTTCTTCAATTTCTAAGCTGCCGTATTTTCGGGTGGTATTTCCTTCACGTCTTCGTCTCTATCAGGAGTTTTTAGCACTGTGCAACATGGTTCTTACCACACACTCCCTTGTAACACTATTTTTATGTGCATGAAAATCCATCCACATAACTCAGAAGCCCAGTGCGAAACAAAAATGCAGAATTTCTTGCTTATAAATTATTAAGACTTTCAAGAGGAGAGAGCAGAGTGCTAAACCAAAGGGCCCTGTGTGTGTGCATCACATCAGTTAGAAATCTCTCAAGACTGATGACTTTTTTTTCTTTCTTTCAGGCATTTTGAATATTAGGCATGAATATGCTCAACAATCAAAGTATATTAACGGATATATCGAAAATTGGGCCAACTTCTGACCCCAAATTGTCATTTATATTTCCCAGAGTGCATCCTGACAATAGCATGTTGTGTGGGTTTTCCTTATACATAATGTCTTCATATTGACTTAGTAGAAAGCCAATAAGTAGGCTTGGTGCCTGTGGCTCAAGTGGCTAAGGCGCCAGCCACATACACCTAAGGTGGTGGGTTCAAATCCAGCCTGGGCCTGCCAAACAACAATGATGCCTGCAACCAAAAAATAGTCAGGTGTTGTGGTGGGCGCCTGTGGTCCCAGCTACTTGGGAGGCTGAGGCAGGAGATTAGCTTGAGCCCAGGAGCTGGAGGTTGCTGTGAGCCGTGATGCCACGAGCTCACTCTACCCAGGGGGATAGCTTGAGGCCCTGTCTCAAAAAAAAAAAGAAAAAAAAAAAAAGAAAGAAAGAAAGCTAATAAGTATTGTTGATTGCTACAGTAGGGTGCGTATTCTGGATACAGTGGCAATGGAAGCCAGTGGTAGAGCTTCATTTAATGAGTGAGCACACCATATCAGTAGTTTTCTTATAATACGAATTGTGTTCATTTACAAAACTCAGTGAAAATTAATTTTAGGAGATACTAATTATGTTGTCTCTACATAGAATTCACTGCTGGCTTCATGATGGGACTTGCTTGACAGAAAACAACTGAATTGAAAGCATCTTCACATCTTTATAAAAATAAAAATGATTAATTTACATTAAACTGATTTAGGTTAGATTCTCATAAAGCACCCCTTCAAAGTCCTACTGTGTAACAGGAAAGTATGTTACATTCTCATGAAGTCCCTAAAGAATTTGGCGTTTGTCACCACAATTTTATTGGTAAGAACATTGAATCTTAGAAAATGGAAAGAACCAGCTGAAGGAGACTTGATAGGAAATGGTTTCCAAGTCTGCAACCATTATGGTTCTTACACACCCCTTTGAGTTTCCATGTTACAGAAAAGTGTTAAAAATAGTTCACATAATACATGTATCAGTTATTAATCTATTATATGTTTCCTAGGAAAATTGAGAAACCCACCTATAAGAAAATTTTATTTTATTTTTTTGTTTGGAAAAAACATACCTCATCAGAATTCATTAACACTGGCCAGATGCAGTGGCTCACACCTGCAATCATAACACTCCAGGAGGCCAAGACAAGAGGATCCCTTGAGCTCAGGAGTTCAAGACCAGCCTGAGCAAGAGTGAGATGCTGTATCTACTAAAAATAGAAATAATTAACGAGGCCTTGTGTGGAAGGCCAGGAGGAGTGCTTAAACCCAGGAGTTTGAAGTTGCTGTGAGCTAAGATGATGCCACGGCACTCTAGCCTGGCAACAGGGTGAGAGTCTGTCTCAAAAAAAAAAGCATTAATACCAATAAAGTTTGTGAAAGGAGAAAATTAACACAATATATATAATGCCCTGAAAAATAAAAACAGGAGATAAAAAGAAATTACCTGGCTCGGCGCCTGTGGCTCAATCGGCTAAGGCACCAGCCACATACACCTAAGGTGGCGGGTTCGAATCCCCAGCCCGAGCCCGCCAAACAGCAATGATGGCTGCAACCAAAAAATGGCCTGCATTGTGGCCAGCACCTGTGGTCCCAGCTACTTGGGAGGCGGAGGCAGAGGACTCGCTTGAGCCCAGGAGTTGGAGGTTGCTATGAGCTGTGATGCCATGGCACTCTACTCAGGGGGATAGCTTGAGGCTCCATCTCAAAAAAAAAAAAAAAGAAATTACCTGAAGCCTTAACTGGCTCTAAGAATTATTATTTATTTATTTATTTATATGTTGGATTTATAGTGTGACATTGCTCTGAATAGCTGATTTAAAATTTTGCATGCAGTGCGCTATGAAAAAAAATTTTATTTATCTATTTATGAGACAGAGTCTAATTTATCACCCTTGGTAGAGTGCTATGGTGTCACAGCTCACAGCAACCTCCAACCTGAGCTTAGGCGATTCTCTTGCCTCAGCCTCCCGAGTAGCTGGGACTACAGGTGCCCACCACAATGCCCAGCTATTTTTTTGTTGTAGTTTGGCTGAGGCCGAGTTCGAACCTGCCACCCTCTGTATATGGGGCCAGTGCTCTACTCACTGCGCCACAGGCACTGCCCTGAAAGAGACATTTACAAAATCGGTCCGTGTTTGGAGGTATGTAATTTCACACAACACAGTTAAGCCCTTGGTGGTTGCAAGAGTTTGGCTGAAACCTCCGATGGTTAGTTAATATTTACTGAGCAGATACATTTATGAGTTTTTTTCTCTCATCTCCCCTCATTTCTGTTAAAGAAATAAAGCCTTTGGTGGTGATGATGGTGTGGTGTCCGGACCGGTGTGGTTGAAAGGCCAGCTGGTAAACTGCAATCTTTTCCACCTAGAGCCCATGTGGGGACCACCCATTCTTTCCAGCCTTACAGGGATACAATGATCTTCTGCATTGTTTCAGAAGTGTGATATGAGAGCTGTACCTTTAGCAGTGTTTAAATTTCTAACCACATGAAGAATTGGAAGTATTTTTGTTCCAAATGGCAAATGGGAGGATGGTGCGATCTCAAAATACTTCTGGGGAAAAGGCTGAAAGTGGCATTCTTTTCTCAGGTTGTTGTATTCCCAGATGGACCGTTTATTTCCTTGTTTACTTTCTATTTTTTTTCAATGCCTACTGCATGTAAGACAGCGAAGGTTAACACATATAATTTTAAGGCATGTTCCCAGACGTGTAAACCAAGTGAAGCAGAGAGGAGTAAAGACGATTACGCCGAGCGCGCTTCGGCGCGAGATGGTATTTGAAGTAGCAGAGACCGACCGTGTGATGCGCTGAGCGAGGATGCAGGCCGTCTCTGTGCCCACGCTGGAATCCCGGTGTGAGTTTTTCTGGGGGAAAAAGATAATCTTATAGAAAAGCCATAAAACACATTTTGACAAGCTATCTTTGAAATTCGTGATTCTGGCATGTAGGAATTTAGACATAAAAGAAACAGGCAAGAAGGATGGGAAGGCTTTGCTCAGAATGGGGTCGCCGCTGACATGACTCTGGATAAATTAGTCTTGTTTAGGATTAAATGTATCTTCTGTTTGAGGATCACTCCAAGATGGACTACAAGCCATCTGATTTCCCGCTAATGCAGCGTTGTTGATTCTTACAGGACACAGTGCTTCAAACTCTCAACCGTTTCCTTCTGACACTGACAATCTTAGTAACTAATTTACTTGGGAAATCTCTATCTTCACCTGGTCTCTGTTCCTTTCATTTCCAGGGAACTAATTTATTCCAGGAAGCATTGTTTCAGTATTAAGGTAAATAAAACATGCTAAATCTTATTATGTGTATAACCTTTTGTTACTACAAACAGTAGCCTATAAAATGGCTGATAAAAAAAGATACTGCTCTCAATCTTTGTAAACTGTGTTCTTGAAATTCTCTTACGTATCTAGCTAGGAAAGACAATGTACACAGACAACAAATTAATATCCGTAAAAGAGTAATTTCTGTCTCTTCCTGCCTCAAAAATCTTCAGTGTCATACTAAAATTCAGAAAATAAAATTTGAACTCCTAACGTTGGCAATCAGCACCTCTTATGTTATAATTTGGTCTGAATCTAATTCATGTTATACTTTTTGTTAGTTTGTTTGCATTCTGTACTCTAGGCAAACCAAGCTTCCTGGTGGACACCTACTTATGTTCTGGAATATACTCCTTTCTTGTTTTCAGACATTTAAATTCAAAACATGTTTTTCTGCCCAGATAAAATGTCCACTCATCCCAAATCTTCTTATTTATGTCTCCCTTAAATAATCTTTCCTTTTCTGAACATGCGTTGTCCTTTATCTGAACTTCCGTATGGCGTTTGTCCCTCTTCACCTGTATACTAGTCCTTTATATAAAGTGACGAGGATATTATTTATACCCCTTGTTTTCCTCTCTTTTTCAACATAAGAATCTCAGCAGGGTTCGTATCTAAATTTGTCATTGTATCTGACATGGCAGCAAGCCTCTGGCTTTGCACTTAAGAGGGTAAACAGTAGATATTTTTTAAGGGAAGGAAAGAAATTAATGTTATAAATGATGAATCGGGCAAGTAGCAGTTCCATGATTTTCCAAATGTCACAGAGAGAATCTGAAGCCGAAGTCAAAGTAAGATTCATTTCAGTAAATACCATGACATCACTAGGAGCAAATATTAATTCACTAAATATTTTGACCAATTTGTCTGTAATACTTAGTGTACTAATATTTACTGGCATAGAACCCATCATTATTTTAGGGGGATAAGACAATCCTTCTCTCAAGCCCTCGCTTCCCCTTGATTTTCACAGGTCATATCATTATTTCTGTAAGGATTACATTCCATATGGAATTATTAGAGCACATAGATGAGTATCCTGAAAGTCTTAGAAACTAAGAGCTCATATTTGAATGCTGCAAAAAAATCTTGCTTAACAATTTTGAGGGTTGATTTTTTTTTTCATTTTGGTGTAAGTTAGCCTCTTCTGAAAAGTGTCACAGTCTCATGAGAAATATAAACTATTGGTATTTCACTCCATCAAAACCACACAATCCTTGACATTTGATAAAAATTCTCCTGTTTTTGAAGGTGTCAGGCCTTATTTCAGTTACATTTTGCACCCCAGTTTGTTTTTCTTTTTTTCTGTTTTGTGATAAGGGGAGGGGAGGATGGTGGTTACTCATAATCACAGCATCATAATGTGTGTTTGACTCTTACTGGGCGACTTATTAGATGAAATGAGAGGGCCTGGAATTATCCTCTTTGGTCTTCTTCTTATTCCAGTCTTGTGCTTTCAGTATCTTAAATTGGAGGTAACAAAGCAATACAAATTGTAAGGGAAAATCCTTCTGGCTTTTTTTCTTTAATGGATAAGCTTTTAACTTCACTAGGGAGCAGGCAAAATATTGACATTGGTAATATTTTGTTTACTACTAGTTCTCAGTATCTATGTTCCAGATTTTCTACCACTGATAATTACATATCTCGAGTTTATCCCCCGGATGTTTTCAGTGATGGTTTTATAATCTAGATAAGATAGTGGAAAACATGTAGTTATGCGTTCATATTTTATAAATTAAAGGCTGAAGCTCAGAGTGACTTGTTAAAATCACACATGTACAAAGTCCTTTGGTTCCTGTATGAGTGGATAGTGTGTATTGGAAGGAGAGTTGATGGGAAGATCTAATATGTGGGTAGGGACAGAGATGTTGGGACTGACAGTGTGCATACATTACAGTAGTGAGAAAAAAAGAACTGTTTGGATCTGAAGTGAAAAGAAAAATAAGCTAAAAGCCTATGGAATATTTTTCATACTTTGGATTTCAAAGGTGAGGGAAGTCAAGGACGTGGTGAGAATTTTATCAAATATAGATAAATTTTCCTTAAAAGCTGACTGCCATTGCCCTGGTTAATCAAATCACATTCAGAAAAGTCACTTGCAGAAAAAAAATTGAATAGTAATTGTAGATGGAACCACAAAAATTACCCCATTTTAATTTGGTACAAAGAATGGGGAATTGGAAGAAGATTTGATCCCAGATAGAAGACAAGTTCGTAAGAGAACAGGAATTTGAGTAATATAGGAAGATGTATTTTGAGTCGATGCTCTCTGGAACTTTGGGATCACTGCAGATCTATTTTTTTCTACTCCTGGATTCCATTCAGTGTGTAATTTATATAGTTTGGACAGATACAATTTCTCACCTCTTTCAACCACTCAGATAATTGCCCAGAATAAATATTTACCCAGGAATTATAAACAAAACAAAACTAACAAACAACAACAAAATTCTCCTAGTGGTCAGTGCTTTTTGGGCTTACCAAAACAATAGTAATATTCTATCTCTCACAATCTCCTAAGAATCCTGCGAGTAAAGATGAACGCCAACATGTCTAATTTTCTGTTATCTTTGCCCCAAACTCAACCACTCATATATCTCATGGACCAATAGAGGAGTGGGGGTGATCTGGTTGTAATTTTAAGATTGGCATTTATAGCCAATATGAATGGAGCTGATCAGACAGGTCAAACTAATATTTCCTTCTTTATTGAAGTCTTCCAGACTTGCATGCAACTTACAGATTTCATCATTCCAGAAAGTAAAGAATATGAGATGTTGGATTTCAGATAAGAACACATTTTAAGTACATTATTATTTATCTTACTGGTCATCTTTCTAGATCTATCCAACTTTTTAAAAGCTTTTTCTTCATCCTGTCAATCCCATGCTTCCAACTTTTTGCACCTTTGTACTCAATTATGTCCTCATAAAAAATATGTTGTATATTTCACCAAAACAATGTATAGAGAGTATGACACAAGTCAGTGGGATTCCCAAATATAGGTTCTGTTTTACAGAGATTTACCTAGTTCCTCAGCCTATTTCCATTTATTTACCAGTTAGGTTAAAACAAATTCACAAATTCTGTAATGGAGCATTGAATTAACACACTTTATGTTAACTAACATGTCCTCTTTAATAGGTAAAATGAAAACATCCCATTGCAGTTGTAATAAAATTCAAATTCTGTGATGTGGCCTTCAGGGCCCTTGTTGTACGTCTCCTAGAATTCATGTGTAGGAAGTTATGTGCCTGGTGTGGTGGTATTGGGAGCTGAGGTCTTCATGAATGATTAGCTCATTCAGAAAAATCAGTGCCACTTTTTCTGGATTAGATTAATTCTTACTAGAGTGAGTAAGTGTTCCTTCTCTGGGGACCAACTTAGTTACCTGGAGGGTGGTTTCCATAAAAGGAGGCCATACCTCAGGTTCCCTCTCCTATCCACACAGGTGCCCTTTTGTTGTCCCAACTTGCCATGATGCAGGACAGAAGCCCTTGCCAGAACCTGCACCCAGGCCCTGGGATTTCCCAGCTTCCAGTGCCAGAGGCCAAATAAACTTCTTTTGTATTAGAAATTGAAAAAATGACACTAAATGCAATTACAAAAGAAAAAGGTTGTCTCAACTGCATTTGGAATCATTTAAAGATTTTTAAACTATACTCACCAACATTTTAGTTGTAAGTAAATTTTATTTTTTATGCTATGACACATTTATATGTCTGAATTTTAATTGATGAGCTCTAGTAAATCAAACTATGTATATAGAGAAAAAAATTCAATTTCCTAAACTTTATAAATGACTGTTTTCTTGGACCACAAAATTTACTAGCATTGTTTTGGGTCATATTCCTTTAGTTAAAACAATAAAATAGAAATTATTTCTGATGAAATACTATGTACGTCTAGGTTTCAGTTAAGATCCAGTCAGTTATATTTCCGTATACTTGTGTTAAGCTTAATGATATACTTTTATAAAGCTACTTCAGTAAAACACTAATTATAAAGAAATAAAACCAATCTCAAACATATTCCTTAATATATTCTTTAAAATAGTTTAAACATAACTTCAAAAAACTTCCTGTTATTTCTATGAACTTTTTAAGAAATAACTTTGCATTAGCAATAATATAATCACGTTGTACAAAATCTATTTCAGTAAAACAATAATTATAAAGAAATAAAACCAATCTCAAACCAATCTCATATTTCTATGAACTTTTTAAGAAATAACTTTGCATTAGCAATAATATAATGTATAATGATTACCTTGTGGTTTGTTTCATCCTTAAGTTCCATAGTAGGGAATGATGACAGAGACAATTATTATTCCCCACTTTCAAATTGATGACACCCAAATGCTATAGATTCTGTCTGCTTTCCACATTGTTAGTCAATTTTTGCAGAATATTTGAAAGTTCTGCGTTAATAAATTTGGGAAGAATAAATTACATGTGCCTAACTCAGTCACTCCCTTCCACAAGAATAGGTTACCTTGGACATGGGAAGCCCTTCCAAGAGGGAAATTGCTTCTAATTCCAGGATATGTTGTTGGACGGCAACTTGACTTCTGTATCTAAAGTCATATCCTCCAACCTAGATTCTATCAGTGCACAAAAGTAGAAAAGAGGAGGAAGAGGAAGAGAGAGGAAAGAGAAAAAGAGGAAAGAAGAAAGCAATTAAATTTGATGTCTGTGAATCTTTCTTACAGATCTCTCAGTCTGAGCTCAATATTTTCTTTCACGATAGAAGAAAACATAGTGTGGGTTATCTTTATTGGAATGTGCCGTTTTAGAGGACCTAAATGGTCTGTGTCCAAAAGTGTCCCGCAGAGCCTTAGAAGTGCTTTATGTATTATAAAATCCATGAAAGTATTACATAGTTATCCAGAATAATAGGATTTAACAAACCTTAATAGAAACTTGAATTTTTTTTTGCTAAGTTTCGAGTGTGGTAAAAGTAGCCAGGCTGATCAGATGCTCTCCTTGGAAAATGTCTATGACTTTGATTAAGTTGAAAGGAGAGAGAGAGAGAGAAAGAAACGTTTTTCTCCATCTGACATTTGAAAAGACAAAGTCTTAGAGAAATTAGCTGGTTTGCCCAAGGTCATAAAGGAGGTATATTTCCAAACCGGCATTTGAAACCACATATGTGTTAATCCAGAGGGGTTTTTCTTTCTCCTGTACTATTCTGCTTCTTTGGAAAAACCATATTTTTATATAGTTTAACGGCTCAGAGAAATAATAAAAGAATGGTGGGAAACATCTCATTACTGATCATTCCTATATTATTCAGTGCCTGTTCTTTTATTATACAGTTAATTTTTAATATATATTCATGTGTAAACAATGCCTTTTCGACGATAACCTTCATGAGAATGAATTTTACATTTTAAAGCATTTTGGAAAGGCTCTAAAAGAGACCATAAGATAAACAATCATTTTTAGTGTTTACAACAGTGATAAATCTTATCTACTGAACAAGTAGAAACTTCCTTTAAAATATAACATAAAAGTTAGCTTCATTTCATAGAAACCACTTTTTTTCCCCCCTAAAACTAAACAACTATTTTTGGTTAAACCACTATCTTTAATCTTAAAGACACATTCTTTTTCTTTATAAACTAGGTAGCATGTTATTGTTTCTTTATGACTGAGGCAAAAAGAAAAAAAAAGTAAAAAAAAAATAGTATGACAGATCATGTCTACAGAATAGTACGTGGTATATTGTGAGAGGCCATTGTAAAAGAGTTCTTATGGGTCTTGAATTTTTCTTTTAAGAATCACAGAAAATAACCTAGGACATAGTATATAATCAAATATTAAATGCCTTAAGTACAGTCCAGATAATCAGGAAAGGGATAGAATCGTAGAGTAAGAATATTTTGGGGAATTCTTTGTGCATACAAAATATAGTTGTTGTTATTTTTTTCCCAATTTCTGTGTTTTAAAAGTACTTTTCTGTGCCATTTCCTCCACATGCTGTGAGTTTTGGGCTTCTTAGGGCTGCCCCTTTTTCTCTTGCAGCTAATTAATGAAATTTGCTATTTGTCTTGAAAACTAAAAGCCTTCCCAACTGCACTGAAAAGAATCTCAGCCGGATCAAAAGAGAGATTCTCTTTTCCTTTATAGCCGACAAACACATAAAATTCTGTATTCTACAACTGTGTTGCAAAGTTATTTTGACAAGTGGGAGAATCTTAAACTATAGATAACTTTTACTATGTTCTGGGAAGTTAAAAGTTCACCTCCATAACACCTGTCATTCTAATTGGTAGTAACAGATACATGTAATTTGGTCCACTGGTAATATGTAGAATGACATCTTTGTTTTCTAAAACAATAAAATCTTGTCTATTTCTTGTTAAACCAAGAGAGAATTACTAATTTTCCTCTTTTTCCATGTGCTTGGAGGGGGTAGAGTTCCATTCATGATTTTGTTGATTTCTAATTAAATGTGTCTTGGAGATGTTACTTGTACTAAATTTTTTAAAAAGAAGACATTTTAAATAGATAAGGTAACAGAACTGGAGAAAACAGTGATAAATGAATACAAAGAGCAAATACTTAATAATTACAGGGCAATTTTGGTTCTAGCACCAACTCTATCACTTCTCATTCATTCAGTAAACTTTTATTGAGGTCCTGTTTGGCACCCCTAATTTCTCCAGGAATTTAGAATGAACAAATAAACTTGAAGGCAGGTAAGTCTGAGCCTGAAAATAGCATCTATCTCAAAGTAATTAAGTGGCCTTGAACAAGATAATTAACCTCTATATAATTCCATTATCCTTATCTCATCTTTAAAATGGGATAATGATACACCCTGAGTAGATTAAAGAGTTAAATAGACAAAGGTTACATTAGCACAACAGATAAAATGTGCCACAGTTTACAGAATAACTGAGAGATAGTTGGGAGATAGATCTGTAAATAAACAATCATTATTGCATATTTTAGAAATAACAACATATCATGAGGTTCAGGGGAAGGGTCACCAAAGGGCCATATTAGCCACTGAGATTATATCCTGGTCCTCTGAGGTCTGTATGAGAGGGTAGAGACAGGGCATGTGTTACCTTGGTTGAGAAATTTCACTCTTTCCACTTCAATATCCTTATTTGTTAAGTTGAGTGAATGGGCACCTGGAATATGTATATTGATATCTTGTTTTCTAAAACAATAAAATCTACTTTATCAGGTAGGTTTATATGATCCAGAAGCTATTCTCCATGGCGTCTATGACATTTAGTAACAGATTTTTTTTTTTTTAACCACATATGAGTTAGGAAGAAGCCTATTCTATTGTTATTTTGTAGTCTTCTCATGACTAGGTTTATGTACCAAAGGATAAGAGACTCCTGTGGCTTATCCCCAGTTTCATTCTCAGTCCGAGGATATGGTCGGCAGCAGGATTCTTTTATTGGTCATTCCCTTGCACGGATATTTATTATTCAGCTGTTACTTTGCTGGTCCTTTCCAGTTACATTGCACTTGCCTCCTGTTCCTAAAATTCTCAGAGAAATTACAAAGTGTTTATATTATTGTTCACTAGGAATTCGATAATTGTTTTCAATATTTATTTTCTCTCTCAACTATAAGGGATTGAACTGTCTTCTAAAATATGTAAAGCACTAATTCAGTGGTCAATGAAAACCTAATATATTTCAATGAAAGAAAAAGTGGGTCTGAACATCTGTTTGAAAATTAAATTTTCTTCCTATAGAAGATATATAATAGGTGAATAATTTCACTTCATTTTGAACTAGATAACCACAGGAAGAAAAAAAGACTTGGTTGAGACTTGCCTTCACTTCTTACCTCTTATCCTAGCAAGCAGAAATGCATTCTAGTACAAAGAACTGGAAGTTTCTGTGACTCTTAAGTCTCTACTGTGTCCAACGAACAGAAGAAAATGTCCTTTATAAATACCATTCCTCATTTCAAACAAGCTGTAGCATTTCATCTTCACCATATTACTAAGGCAAAAGCTTATATAGGTTATGGTCATCAATCAAAGTCCCTGTTAAAAAGTTCTTTCTATTTTAACTACTTTAGAAATTCTCATTTAGGAGATTCAGTTCACTGAGCCAGATCAATCCATACTAATGCAGCTATCATGACCTTTATCTTTATTTTCCTCTTTCAGAAATGCAATATAAACATAAATAAAAGAGAAAGCAATTCCCATGAAGCTAACTGTCTCTCCGGGTTTGTTTTTTGTCATTGTTGATTTTGTTCTGTTGTATTCTGTTACGTGTGCATGTGTGTGTTTGTGTGTGTGTCCGTTTGACAGTACAGGCTGAGTATCTTTTATCCAAAATGTCTGGGATCAGACGTGCTTTCAATGTGGGATTTTTTCTGGACTTCAAAGTATTTGCATTATACAGGTTGAGTATGCCGAATCTGGAAATCTAACATCCTTAAATGAACAGTTTCTTGGAGCAACATTCCAATGCTCAGAAAAGGAAGGGATTTTTGAGCATTTCAGATTTTGGATGCTCACCTTGTAATTTGACAATTCTTGAGTTGCTTTCTCTCTTTGATTATGCAGTAGACGCAATAGTATTTTCTCCAGACTCTCCTTACAGCCGTAAAGTCTTCGTGTTGAGGAATCTGGATGCAGGAGTTGGAAGGCAGGTTGCTGATGGCTGATTCTGCTTAGCTGGGTCTGTCCCAGCTAAGGCTCTCTACAGGAATTCTGCCATATTTTCCTGTCCAAGACTCATCTCCTCTTGAGGGAAGCACACATCCTAAGACTAGCTACATAGAGGTCAAAAGATTTGGCCACTTAGCCTCAGTGATGGAGGATTCCAAAGGGCCTGCCAGCCACAGAGGTAAAGACTTACTGTCTCTACTTCAGTTCAACACCTTCTGTCCAATTCTATACGTATTTCATTACTTACCCAATAAATACTGATCTTTAGAGGATCAACGTCTTAGTAGACTGACCCAAGATAGAATATGAACAGGTTCTTTCAATGGTAGAATAAGAAAGTATGAAATTCTTCTTTTCAAACGACATTATGATTTCTCTTTCTTGGGTGCAGCAGCTTACCTCGGGTGTAGCTTACCACTTGACAAAGAGGAGAAGCTTCAGGAAGTTTAAGCAAAGGGAGTAGAGTGATATCAGATATAATGTAGGTCTATTAGACAAACCTTTGTAGACTCAATAACAGGCAAAGATTGAAATGTACTTTCCTTTGCCTCTTACGTCTATGGCCCATGAGGTCATAAATAGTCTCTGTAATTCATTATAATATACATCAAATAGCTTGTGTTCCTCTCCTGAACATTCTGGGTTTATAAAACCTTTCATTTTCTGGCTCCGTAATTTTACATGTATTTTAAGTAATCTCCTGCATTTCCTCCTTCTCTCCACTTACACTGTCTATCACCAGCTCATATTCTAAATTACAAATGTAAATATGTCCATCTTTCCCTTCAATAGCTTCCTGTTACTCATGAGAATAGTCATTTTCCAGTTTGATGAAAATAGTTCAGATTGTATATAATACCAGCAGCTATGATTTAATACAAAAAATAAAAATACATATATATAAAATAAAAAAACAAACAAAAAAAGAACAGTCACCTCTTTAAATATCATATGGCATACAGCCTCAGCGGAGTCTGCAGTGATGGCTTTCGCCTAAAGAGACTGAAGGGTCAATAGTTATTTTAATATAGGGGATGTTTGCAGGAGATTGGTTCTAAAATTCTTGAGTCCTCAAATGCTTTAGCTCAATTTAAAGTCCTAAGAAGTAAAGCATGAATAACAATGAAAAAACAGTATGCAGAAGATGATTAGTCAAATCATGCATGCGTTTTCTACCATTTTATCCTCATAAGCAGTTCATGTTCTGGAAAGTCAGGGCTGTTAACAAACCAAAACAATCATCGCTAAAGTGCATTGTTTCATAGATGTAACCTTGGAAACTTATTTTTATTTTGGTTTCAGAGTGATTAACAGTTAGTGTCAGTTGAAACTGAGTGTTCCTAAAATTAATTTAACTATAAAACTTCTTATTAAGTCGTAATAGGTTGAGAATCAAAATGTTTTTAATTGAAACACATATATGCTTAGCTGTAACATACGTATTATATATTTATTTATAATACAGGTGGTTATAAAGTTAGTGTGCAATTTTAAATTGCATACTATTTTAAATTTCAGATGAACATTATGGCCATCCTGTATATATATTCATATCTTTAACTATAAATACAATAAATATTTTTAATATGAATTCATATATAACATTTTCTTGCATAACAAAATATTTCAGCATAAGTTCCTAAAACTTAATTCAAACCAATTCAGAAAGTATTAAATATCTGGCATTATGCTATCTAGAAGTTTATATTAGAGACTTGTCATCTGAAAACTTATTGTCTTGCAGTGTAGATAAAATTTACATAAAATTTACAAATTTAAAAGCTATGAAAGACCTTATCTTTTAAAGGAGTGGTTCTCAACCAGTAGGTTGCAACCCACAGGAACTGTATTAAAGGGCTGTGGCATTAGGAAGGTTGGGAACCACTGTTTTAAAGGATTAAATTAAAAATTCTAAAACTTATGATATAAAATTCTATAAAGCACATTTGCATGCAAAAAGTCAGTGTTAAAACTTCAAATTTTTCTTAATACTAGGAATAGTATGTATTGTGTAAAAAAGATTTATTTATAACATTCATTCATGACATTTGCAATATGACTTTGTTTCTGAAAACTGTAACTTGAGAAGCAGTAGTTCAAAATATCTTTCATATTTTCCATGTCTACATAGCTGTAATATGCTTTTCTTTTTAAAAAATAACTTCACTGAGGTATATTTGATATAAAGGACTGCACATTCTGTAGAGCCTCTGTAAGCTGACCATTCAGTGGACTGTAACACACTGGTCAATATGGAGGTGGTCAACATAAGAAATTAGGTCCACTGTACTGATATATACATGTGGTGCATATGCAATCTATAAAAATTAGGTCAACTTAAGAAGATGGTCAATGTAGAGAGGAGGTTCTACTATATTTAATGAGTACAATTCAGTGAGTTTGGACATAAGAAAGTACCTGTGATACCATCACTATAATCATAGTAAAAAACATCCAGTACCTCCAAGATTTCCTAGTTTTTGTTTTGTTTTTTTTCCTGATCACTGTGGTTTTTTGTGTATGATAGGAACATTTACCATAAAAATCTAGCTTTCTAGACTGGGCATGGTGGCTCACACCAATAATCCTAATACTTTGAGAAGCCATGATGGGAGGAGTACTTGACATTAGGAATTCCAGACCAGCCTGAACAATAGCATAACCCTACTTTTACCAAAAAAAAAAAAGAGCCTGGCATGGTGGTATGCACCTGTAATCCTAGCTACTCAGGAGGCTTAGGCAGGAGATCACTTGAGCACAGGAGTGTGAGGTTGCAATGAGCTATGATGCCAATGCTGCACTCTATCCCAGGCAATAGAGTGAGACACTGTCTTAAAATAAACATAAAAATGAAAATCTACCTGCTTAACACATTTTAAAGTGCACATGCCATATTGTTAACTATAGACACACGCAGTACAGCAGCTCTTCAGAAACTACTCATTCACCATAACTAAATTTTATACCTGTTGAACAACTCCCCATTTCTCCCATTCCCTACTCCCTGGAAACCACTATTGGATTGTTTGCCTCTATGAGTTTGACTACTATACTTTATATAAATAGAATCATGCAGCGTTTGACTGCATGATTGGTTTATTTCAGTTTGCATAAACTCCTCCAGATTTTGCGATGGTGCCGTGTTGGTAATGGCAGGATTTCCTTCTTTTTAAGGCTGAATAGTATTCCATCATCTGTGTGTATCAGATTTTCTTTACCTGTTAATCTATCCATGCACACTTGTTTTGTCTCCACACCTGTGCTGTTGTCAGCAACACTGTAATAGATGTTGGAGGGCAGATACGTCTTCACAAGAATGATTCCAGTTCCTCTGGGTATGTAACCAGAGTTTGCTGGATCATTTTGTAGTTCTGTTTTTAATTGTGGAGGAATCAACATACTGTTGTTCATGGTGGCTGCACCATTTTACATTCCAAAAAGAAAATGGTGCACAAGGGTCCAATTTCTCCACATTCTCACTCTGTTGGTTAGTATTAGGTGTCAACTTGATTGTATAAAGGAATAGCTGGAGAATTGGTAAAGTGTGACTTCTGGGTTTGCTTTCGGAGTGTTTCCAGAGGAGAGTGGCACATGAGTCAGTGCAATGAATTGGTTAGACCTTTCCCAGTGTATGCAGGCACCATGCAATTGGGTGGAGGCCAGCTTAAAACATAAAAAGGAGAAAAGAATTCCCTCTCTCTCTCTCCTGGGACACTATTCTCCTCCTGTCCTTGGACATCAGAACTCCAGGCTCTCTGGTCTTGGAATTTCAGAACTTATGCCAGCAGTCCCATGGACTGAGATTTACACCATTGCCTTTCTGATTCTTGGGCTTTGGTATGCTATTGGCATCCTGAGGTTTCCAGCTTGTGGAAGGCTTGTAAAAGGAATTCTCAACATCCATAATTTTGTGAGCCTGTTACTCTTATAAATCTCCTCTCATATATTTATATATAAACATATCCTATTGGTTCTGTCTCTCTGGGAAGCCCTGACTAATATGCTTCATAATGTTTGTTGTCTTTTGTCTTTTTCATAGTAGCCATCCTAACAGGTAGAGGTTATATCTCATTGTAGTTTTGATTTGCATTTCCAAAATAATTACCAATGTTAGGTATATTTAATGTATTTATTAACTATTCATATATCCTCATTTGAGAAATGTCTGTATTAGTACTATGCCTGTTTTTTAATTGAATTATTTAGGTGTTTACTAATGAGTTGTAGGAGTTTCTGATGTATTTTGAGAACTAACATCTTTTTCCCCTTATCAGATATATGGTTTGCAAATATTTTTTCCCATTTCACAGACTGACTTTTCATTTCACTGACTGTTATCTTTGATGTGAGGAAGCTTTGTAACTGATGTATTCCCCCCTGTTTTTATTTGCTTTTGTTTCCTTTGCTCTTGGTGACATATCAGAGAATTCATTGTGGTATTATGTCAACTGTAGTAGACTTACTTCAGATCTCTACATACTCTAGAAACTCCAAATTTCCACACTCAACATTCCAAAAGTAATTCTACATTACATCAGAGGTGGTACAAATAGTAAATAGAAAAAAAAATAAAGCTCTTTGTACTACATGGTTATAGAAAAACTACCAAGTTAATGACTGTAAATATTCTCTTAATTAGCTAAGTTGTATTACCTAAAGTTTGTTGATAATTGAGCTATAAATTTTATATATAAATGCCTTTAGCCATTTTTTTCCATAAACAAATTCTAGATAAATGAGAGTCAAGACTCAAATAATTAAATAAAAATTTACTTAACATAATAGTATAAAATGTATCATTACTTTGCTTTTTAATTGGGCTGCATAATAATCTCTAACTACTATTTATTTATTGTGAAAGGCATTATAACAGTTTATTTTAAATTTTATAAACTTAAAAATAAATTAAAAAGTAAAACAACTCATTTTGAAAGAAACAAGAGTTTTCAAGATTCATTTTGGGGCAAATTAAAGTGTTATGCAAAGCATGCTCAAGAATCATAGGTCTATAATGGTTTACAGGGGAGACACAGCTAGCAACAAATTCTTTTTGAATCTGATTGGTGAAGTCACGATCTTTAAAACTCTTTCAGGGTTTGGGCTTATTGAATGTGTATCTAACTGCAACTGAAGTACGCATTTGACTTTGAGCTTGTCTTTTTTGTTTTATTTCACAAATATTAATAGTTCTTGATTACATAAGTGTCAGGCAATCTTCCAAGATTTTGAGATACATCAGTAAGCAAATAAATCCTGATCTCATGGAGGAAACTTAGATACTGGCATTCAACTTTTATTGTCCCTATTTGCTTCCACATTTTTTCATATGCAAAAAATGGGAGAGGGGAGTATGGAACCCCACTTTCTAACCACATAAACCACTAAGACGTTCTTTCAACATTTTCCTTTAGAATCATCAAATCATCATAGCCACTGTCCTTTAAACTACAGAGTAGTAAATGGAATTTTCTTCTTCTCATTTTTATCCAGACTAAAGGCAGAACTCCAGCTGCCTAATGCCAGTGTGAAGAATCTCCTAAATTAACTAAGGGCACGGGATCTTGTCCTCAACTCACAATAATTTTACAATTTCAACAATCATAAAATTCCACCTTCTCTTTTAAGCAAATAAAATGTATATTTAAAAAAAAAAACCTAAAAGTGGTTATCATCAAATCAAAAATGATGTTCACATCTTATCAGAGTTCCCATTTCAAGGTAGCATGAGTTTTTCTTAATACCTAATTTTTTGGCAATTACAGAAACTTTATCTGGTGACCTTGTCACTAACCTTTTGGGAACCACAGCCTCTCACGAAAATTTCATACACATTGATTTATGCAGTGATAGATTTCTTTTTTGTTTTGCTGTACATAGGAGTCCATAGTCATTAAATGATGCGGGAATTGCTATGCAATCTGGCCACAAGAAATTGTCCTTTTAGCCACAGGATCTTCATCAGTGATGTAGGTAATGACTCCCTCACAATGTTGACGGGAAGCCTGGGCAGGGGCCGTCCGCACCATCTCCACAGGGTTACAGCAGCTAACAACAGGCTGCAGAGTGTGGAGGCCACCACTTTGAACCTGCCTTATCCTTCAGGAGTCCTGTGCAGGCATTGACTCTTGGCATCAGCTAATGGTCAGGTCTGCTACATGCAGACAATGGCAATCATCCCACCATTCCTGTTCTTCTAGTACCATGTTAATTCAACATATGCAGTGTTTATTGTCTATTATATACTGGTCACTATTCTAGACACAACAAAATCTGTGCTTACATCACTGTTTTAAATTTATTTAACAGCTATAATAATATTTCAATATTATAGCCTTTATTTTTATAGTTATATCTCCTCATTTTATAATAAAAAGTCACATGTCTAAAATATTTATTCCCCAACTCTATGCAATTTATGATGCTAAAATAATGATAATTATCACTACATTTATATTAGCTTTCTCTTCTGAAATTTCCAGGAAGTATTTATGTTCCTCTTTGCACTTGGTACCCAAGAAGCTTGCATTAGTGTTAAATGTCTCAGCATATTGTGAAAGGATTTCATTTTTTTTTTAATTTAACTTTTTCAAAAATTTTTGCAATAATCAGGGATACATGTTTTGTTTACATAATTGGTTTTTTAAGACTGAGTCAAAATTATAAGTATGTCCTTCACTCACATAGGATGCCCTGTACCCAATAGGTGTGAATTTATCCATTACCTCTCCTCTCTTCCAGCTTTATTTGTATTGATATTTACTTCTATATGTGTGCTTAAGTGTTGATCGATTAGTTCCAATTGGTATTGAGTACATGTGTGTGTTTCCCCATTCTTGTGATGTTTCACTTAGAAAAAATGGTTCCCAGTTCCCTCCAGGTTGTCCAAAAAGATACTAGATTGCCGCTTTATTTTTCCGATGGTTGATTAGTACCCCATTATGCATACACACATTTTACTAATCCACTCATGTATTTGTGGACACGAGAGGGTTGTTTCTATGTCTTTACAATTGTGAATTGTGCTGGTATAAACATTCAAGTGTAGGTGTCCTTTTTATAAAATGACCTTATGTTCTTTGGAGTATATGTGCACCCACAGGATTGCTGGATCAAATGGTAGTCTACTGTAAATTGTTTGAGGTGGCTCCGTACAACTGTCCATGAGATTACATAAGTTTGCACCCGCTGACAGTGTGTAAGAATTCCTTTCTCTCCACATTCACACCAGAATCTATTGTTATGTGACTTTTTAATATGAACCCTTCTCATTGGAGTTGTGTTATATTTCATTGTTGTTTTGAATTGCACTGCCTGAATGATTTGAGACATTGAATACTTTTCCATTAGTTTGTTGGTCATTAGTATATTTACTCTTGAAAATTTTCTGTTTATACCTTTTGCCCATGTTTTAATGGGTTTTTTGGTTATTTTTGTTAATTTGTTTGATTAGCAGATTCTGGTTATCAGTCCTTTACCAGATGTATAGTATGTGAATATTTATATTGTAGATTGTCTATTTTCTCTTTTTGTTATCTCTTTGGCTGTACAGAAGTTTTTTTAATTTGATCAGGTCTTATTTATATATTTTTCTTCTTGCTGTGATTACTTTTGAGGTCTTCTTCATGAATTATTTGCATAGGTTTATATTTATAAAAGCTTCACAAAATTTTCTTCTAGAATACTTACAATTTCTGCCTTACGGTTAAGTATTATCCATCATGGGTTAATTTTTGTGAATGGAGAATGGTGCAGATCCTGTTTCAGTCTTTTACATGTGGCTATCCAGTTTTGCCAGAACCATCTCTGCAGCAGAGATTCTTTTCTCCAGTGTATATTTTATCTGTTTTTTTTTCAAAAATAAAATGAGAATATGAGGATGATTTTATATCTGGGTTCTCTCTTCCGATCCATAGGTCTGTGTCTCTATTTTTGTGCCAGTACCATGCTGTTTGGTTAGAGCTTGAAGTTTGTTAAAGTAATGCCCCCCATTTTGTTCTTATTACATAAAGTTGCACTGGCTATTTGAGGTCTTTTTGGTTCCATACAAAGTGCAGAAGTATTTTTTCTAGTTATTCAAAATATGGCATTGGTATTTTAATGGGAATTGCACTGAATCTGTAAATCAGTTTGGATAGTATAACCATAGAACAAGGTTGATTTTGCTGATCCATGAGCATGGTATATTGCCCATCTGTTTACATCCTCTGTAATTTCTTTCTTTAGTATTTCATAGTTCTCCCTGTGGAGGTCTTTAAATTTGTTCATATGATGTACTAACAGTAGAAAGATAGTTTTAGTTAATATATCCCTAAGAAACCAGATTAGCACTGAAGGCTAACAGGCACCAAGAAAACATTTTCTTTCCAATTAGAGAGAAAATATCTCCCCCTAAACACAGGTAACCCCCTCAGTAGATGGTGATTTCCATGTTGTAAGAGTATTCATTCAAAGCATTTGTGGGTACGTTGTTGAAGCAACACGGGCAAAATGATTACATTTTCTGTGATCATGGAAATATTCTATGTCTATGCTTCTAACACTGAGTCACCAGCTACCTGTAGTTACTGGGCATTTGAAAGGTGAGTAGTATGACTAAGAAGCTAAAGTTTTAATCTTAATGAATGCAAATTTAATTTGAAATTTGTGGCTAGTGTTAACTGAGTTGGACAGCAGATTTATTGTGTGTACTCAAGCATAAGTCACAAATGACATTTAAGTTTCCATTTCACACCGCAAGTCGATACTTCTGTGACTTTTAGGCAGTGAAGGCTGTCAATCACAGGCCCCCTCATCTCTTTTTGCATATATTATCCTTACACGGAACTTAACGTTTTCTGTAGTGATGTGGTGCCCTACTACAAGTTGTTATCTTTTCCGTGTGATTCATAGGTAAAAATGAGATTTCAATAATACTGTATACAAATTAACTTCTTCTATATACAAATAGTTGTACACTAGTTACTTCTTCTGGGGTTTACCTTAAATGACTTCCAAACTGCCTAACTCTCCTAGTGACCATCACGATTATGCCCTGGTAACCTCCTGTCATTCTGATGAATTGAAGTGAGAAGTTTCTGCATTTATAAACCAAACATACCTGGCAGAGATGTCAGGCAACCCTTATAATGAAAGCTCAAATTTTCATGTTCTTACTTCCAAAATTTCTTGTTGGTGGGAATAAGGAATGATAATCTGCCCACATTGCAAAATTGTTTCCAAGGCAAAAGATTTGTAAGCAGTCATTTCTTTTTTCACTTATAGTTTTATTCATGGGCAGCTGCCAGAGGGGTGAAAAATAAGCCCTTTGCCTTTCTCTGCATATACTATATATAATGCAGCCTTTTTAATTTGACATAAAATTTCAGCCAAAATGGGCAGCCAAAGTGTAATATTTGTTTTTCTTCAGATAGACCCCATTCTTCTAGTCCATGACATTTTTTATATTGCTTTTCTGCAAGAAATATCATTCTTCACAGTTTGTACATTGAAAGCATATGTGATTCTCAAGGTCCATATCAATACCACCTTATTCCTTATTCTCTTTATTCCTGTTACCTGGAGTGATTTTTTTTTTTTTTTTTTTTTTTTGGTTCCTGGATCCGCTTATATTTGTAGAGTGAGCTAATCCATGTTTACCTTCCTCCTCTAGATCATGGGTTGGCCATCACTGATGTCCCAGGCGTCTTTGTAACCTCCACAGGGTATAGAACAAGCCTAAAATAGTATTAGGTGGAAAATATATATGATGGATTAGCAAGTGACAAATGATGGAAGAATAAATGGAAAGGAGGAAGAGAGGAAAGAAGGAAGGGAGAAAAGAAGGGAGGGAAGAGAAAGACAGGCGAAGGAGGAGAGGGGAGAAAATCTTCAAAGAGTGGCTCACCTTTAAAGGTGTCTGAAAACCAAGTTTAACATTAATTAAAAACACTAACCACCCATGAGAACCCTGCATTGCAAGTTACATAAAACATTTAAACTGATGTAAAAGCAAGCAGAGGAGACTTTATTGGCTTACATACCTTGGACAGTCTTTGGGAGAGGAGGTTTCAGTGTAGTTAGATGCAAAGTTTCAAATGTCAGCTTTAGGGTGAAGTCTTTCCTCCTTTGGACTCTGCTCCATCTGCCTCTTCAGGGTCCCTGAAGCATCTGCCAGAAGCTTCAGGGGCTATATAGTTATGGGTTCACTTTTAGTAGACAAGCTATGTAACTTTTCCTAAGTTCTGACAATTTATGAGATTCGTTGACACCTTTAACACTTTGCCTTGATTTGCTGAAAGTTCGCTCTAAAATATTGCTTTCTAAAGAAAATCATGTTATTTAGTGGGATCATGATGTATTCAATGTAGTAATCTGAAAACATTGAAATCCTCTGAATCACCAACTCTTGAACATTATATTCATAAATGTTCTTTCTAATTGTTATTTCCCATATTTCTAACTAAGTTCGGATCATCATTTTTCTCTTTCCTAGACCCCTAATGAATTAAATAAATTCTTCCATAGATTTTGCTAGGTGCTAGGACATGACTACAGTAATGAGTCTCTTCACTCAGAAAGTTCTTTTGTCTGGAGGATTAAACAAATAAGTAAACCACAGTGTTGATTATGGTTTGATAATTTATGTAGTATTAGGAAACATCAGAGATAACCTTAAGTGAGCAAAGGGAGACAAAGAAAATTTATGTAAATAGCAGATCATTAAGGCCCTTGATGAAACGGCAGGGATTTTGGACTTTGTGCTAAGTGAAATAGGAAAATATTAATGTTTTCTTCAGAGAAGATTTGTATTTTAGCAATTTCTCTACAGTTCTATGAGAGGATGGAATCTAGGGAAATGCAAGGCCAAGAACCAAGACGTGGGGGTCATAGGTAACAGTTCATATGATATATGTAAGAAATAATCATCTTCTACTCAGTGCAGTTACAGAGAACTTGGACTTCAGTGCACAGATAGGACAGGATTTAGTGATAAGACAGAGAAGAGTCAAAAGTCCACTAAGCTTGAGCAGGCACATGGAAAATCATGTCATTGGCCGAAATAGAAATAGTAAAGGATACAAGGTCCCTGTATCCAGTCTTCTGTTGTCATCTACTCATGCCCAAAGCCATCAAAGTGACCTTTCTAAAATGTTTTTGACCATGACAATCCCTCTATAACACATACATATTTAATGGGTTACTGTACCATTTACATAATAAGCCCAAATACTACATTTAAGTATCTGTGCTATTTGTTTGCAACTCACCATTTATTCCTCTCTCATTTTCTTACCCTAACCCTAGTCTTTGAGTTCATGTGTGTGTGTGTGAAAAAGAGAGAGAGAGATTTGACCTATAATTAAATCTTTCTAGAAGTTTGCCCAACTGGCAAACTTTCATCTATCCTTTATAACCTGGTTAAATAGTGCCTTTTCTGTGCAAGTTTCCTAGACCTCTCCGTGTCAAGTTAACCACATCCCATCCTATGGCTGCCATAGCAGCCATAATCTTATAAAATTCATAATATAATATTGCATGATTAGAATGTGCATGCATGTCCTCATGCCTTAGACTATGAATTCCTGCATGGCTAAAGTTAGCTTGTTCTTGTGCCATACCTTTCACTGATGCTAAATACTGTACTTTACATAGAAGTAGGCTCTCAATAAGTGTTTAATGAATAATGTGAACAGGGGACAAGAGTGTTAGCAGAAGCACAGACATAGAGTGGGCAGTGAGGGCCTTCCCTTCTTACTCTGTACTCAGTATTCCGGGTCTAGTCTGTCCAAAACTCTGTGATGAGAGTGATGAAGAATGGCAGAAATTCACATTGCTATAAAGAAGAAAAAAATACTTATCTTGAGCGGTGCCTGTGGCACAAAGGAGTAGGGCACTGGCCCCGTATGCAGATGTGGCGGATTCAATTCCGCCTCGGTCAAAAACTGATCCCAAAGTCTTGGCATTCACCAAATAACATTTTACTTAAAGTAGTAAATATTTTCAGTGCATTTGTTTTAAAACCCCCTTATGAAGTTGTCTAGATTCTGTCAATGTGCCGACTTACACATCAGAAATCCTCTATTTAATGTTCCTAGAAGTTTTACACATTATGTAAAATTATGATCTGATATTTCTACTATTTTTGAAAAAATTTGACAGCTCCTTTACTTAAAGTACCCTAGTTTAAGTTCTACATTATGCAAATCAACACACGATACAAAGTGTATATAACATGTTAGTCTTTTTGAGGCTTGTTAGAATTTAAGTTTCATGCTGTGACTTTCAAATGGACTACTTGTTTGCTATGGACTGTCCAGGCAATAAATGATCATCTACAAACCTAACAATCAATTCTTGAAATTTTAAAATAGTTATGATATTGCAGTGTATAAATCCTGTTATTAAGCCATGAAAGAGAATATTAATATGCATTTCATAATTGTTATACAATTAAAATGAATCAACATACTTTAACAATTAATATTCTATTCATATAAGGTATATTATATTTAATTACCTATAATTAAATATGATTTAAAAATCTAAATCTCCTTCAACAAACAGGGAAAATATGTGCAATTAGATTAATGTATAGAAAGAGATATTCACATTCTAGCTCTGCTAATTTGTTAAAATATACAGAATAATTACTTTAAAAGAGTGTAGTAACCCTTACATTTTCCTGATTTATACATGAATATTAATAATAAATTCAAATGCCCAGAATGTTATTTTTGAATAATGATATCTTATTAATATTGCATCTGATATGATAATTTAAGACAAAATACTGGGGTTGAAAAAATATATATGAGTAAAAAAATTCAAAAATGTTTGTAATCATTTCAATTATTTCCTATTATTGTTCTCTCCTGAACTATATAGAAGTTGAAAATGCTTTAAAACAATTGGTGCCTCTGCTTTGCCAAATTTACATGTTATGTTCTTCTAAGATTTTATAGTGGCATGTCACTTTCATACTTACCTTAACCACAATTATCAACTACTTTATTTAATATATATATTTGAATATATCTAATTTTTAACCAAATATCTTTATATTCTTTTCCTTCTTGGCTTTCAATATATATTTTTGGAATAAATTAGCTTTTTTTCCCTGCAAATACATAATTTATTTGTTCTTTTAATGAAATTGTGGGAGAGAATTTTTTTTCTTATTTAGTTATTTATAAAAAGAGGTATGGGATTAAATGACACCAACCCCTCTGAAACACACAATGGATAGTCCACTAAAAAACAATAATTGTTTTCTAAGTCAATTGCATTTTTCCTGCTTATTCTTATTTCTTGAATCTTGATTGCATTTCTGCACCTTTCATGTATAACTACTTGTGTTTCATTCTTCTCCACAGAAGAACCAGAAAAATACAGTATCATTGGTATTTCATTCAGAGTTGATATGGAGGGATCTAGATTGTTAAACTGCAGAGATTGACTTTATTTATTAATTTTACCTCTACTAATATCAGTTGTTGAATAATTCATAAAATAAAAAATACTTCCCATCAATAAGGCCACTGTAACTTTTCAGAGACAATTTTCTAAATATTTATTTGAGCCCTCTCTTACTTGAGACTCCAGTGGTACCAGCACTGATCACTATGCAATTATGGTTGCTCCATGCTAAGAAGGCCTTGAGCTGGCTTCAAAGTCTGGTAGCGTCAGCTAAAATAGTCTTCTTCATCCTCAGAGAACTAAAGGGTCCTTCTTTTCAGCAGAAGCTATCTAATTATGTAAAGAAAAGTGATTAACTGATTATGATGAATAAATTAATCTCCAAGGAGATGCACAGACCCAGACATTTCTAATTAGTATAATTTTCCTGGGACAACGAGAAAAATGCTCTGTTCTTATTAGCAATGATTAACAGAACAATAACTAATTTTTGGCAGCTCCCAGCAAAATTATTGGAATCACCCTTAGGATGCAGATTAAGGAGTTATAAATTCATGGCAAAGGGGCTAGAAAGCTAACAAGGAGCAGTAACCTTAAGAGTAAACCCACCTTCTAATTACCAGACTGTTACTTTTGTTGGTTATGCTTATGTCATTGTCATCGTCATCATCATAAATGACATTGCTGAGTATTTGGCTTGCAAAATGTGCATTTTTTACAAAGAATTAATTTTAATCCTGACAATAGCTTAGTGGGGTCAGTGTTAGTATTGTCTCCAATTTAGTGATCATGTACAATGGACACTGTTTCATTTGGTCTTGATTAATCTGTTATTCATCTAGAATTGCTGGAATTTTAATACAGTTTTTTAAATTTTTACTATAACAATTTTAAAATATTTTTAATATTTTTTAAATACACATTTAGGATAACTGTCTTAGCATGTTAAACTCATACTGAGCTAGGCAATATAAAATATATATATATTTAAAAAAGATAGTTCTGATAATTCCCAATATGTCATGTATCTTGAAAGGGCATACTTTCACCATAGGTTTAAAATAGCAGTTATTTGTTTTTATTTGATCAATAAATCAGAAAGTAAATGAAGAGCAATGTTAAAATTTGTAGTTCATGACATTTAACAGAAATACGTAGCTATAACACATTCACGATAGAATTGGAAATTCTGTTAAGACTGGGTACATCATAGAAAATAAGATTCCAAATTCTTCATCAATTGTAATTGACTAAATCCTTAGGAAAATAACAAGAATAACGTGAAGAGAAACAAAAATCATTTTGACAGATGATCTCTGTTATCGCCCTATAAAATTACTGCATCTAAAATGACTACAACATAAAAGTACAATTACATTGAGAGCAGAAAATACTCTGAAAGTTTTTTTGTTTTGTTTTGCTTTGTTCTTTACCCATCAGACAGTCACCTGTGACCTTCATCATGAACGGAATACATTTTTTTAAAAACAAAAAAGTCTGTGATGTTCATGTAAATGTCCAAATCCTGCATGTACACCAGCATCAATTTGTAAACATTGTACCTTACAAACTTTCACAAAAGTAAACTTACTAGTCAAGAAGGTGTGAATATCTTGACAAACATATGATATTTGTCAGCCTATTTAAAAGTTTGTCTGACTATATCAGGACAGCAAAATATAAAAAAAATTAAAAATAGTATGTGTGTGTATCATAACATAAAAGTCACTCAATGAAGACAAATAGCCAGCGAATCTTGCATACATATGAGCTTTTGGTAACACATTATTAAATACTTGGCAGAGGACTGGGGTGGCAGATAGCCCAAAGGAAATGTGTGTGTCTCACATCCTGGAGATCAATGACAAAGAATCATAAAGCACATCTACAAAGGTAACAAGGAAGGGAAGAGGCCAAATGTCTGACATACCCATATGAAAAGCAACCATAGTCAAGTTCAAACCCCTCCAGAGTTGTCCACTGTGCCCCCTCATTTGATAACCATTAACAATAATGCTGAGTAGCTTGTGCTTGGACCTGACCCAAGTTTTGTATTTCAGCATGCAGAACCATCTTTGAGTTAGAAACAACTATTAAATCTTCTCTCATTTTTATAATTAAGGAAATTGAGTCAAAGAGTGATTAAATAGCTTACCTGAGGTGCCTGGGCAAGAGATGGGATTAGCTTCCAGACCTCGGTCGCCTGATTCCAGGGCCCATATATTCCGAGGATTCTGTGGGACTTCACCATGTGTATATGTCATTAAGTATATTTAGGAGCAGAATAATTTAAAATCTGTAAAACGTAGTACTAATCACATGCCTTCAGTGCCTTCGAGTGAACACTTTAAAATATAGTTGGTTTGTACATTGGTAGCCACGGAAATGTCTTAGTTTTTTTTTTTTTTTTAACTTTCTATCCCTCACTCCCCATTCTCCTAAAAACCTCACTGCATTAACTTCGATTGTGTTCTCAGCAGCTGTCACAATACATCAATAAATAAAATTTAATTTTCCTGTGGGATATTTTATTTCATTTTTTCTAATCAAAAGAAGTT
This sequence comes from Galagoides demidoff, assembly GCA_963574575.1. Classification (NCBI taxonomy): domain Eukaryota; kingdom Metazoa; phylum Chordata; class Mammalia; order Primates; family Galagidae; genus Galagoides; species Galagoides demidoff. The sequence goes on along the minus strand of CAUYQV010059110.1, from coordinate 17,813 downwards.
TTCAGGGAACTGTGTAATACAACTATTAACTTTCCTCTTTCTGCTCGAGAGACAACGAATCCATCATTTAAAATGAGAGCAAATTCAGCATTTCAGTGAGTGGAGAATTCTCTTAGGAATAGTCAGGGCTTCAAAGACAAAAGAAGTTTTCAAATTGAGATAGTGAAGATCACGTCCGATTCACAAATAGCGTGGTGCAGGGAGAGTCAGGTTACTCAGCAAAGACAGGTCTGTGTGGTGCCACCGAGTCGTTTCCTTTGTCAATAATCATTTGAGGAAAGCAAAATGGAACAGCTGCACTGTCCTTGAGATGGGAACTCATGGAGATGCACTTTGGGGTGAGAGTTAAACCCTGCAAACCTCGGGCCTTTGTCATTTAAATGATGTTCCTGCTTCACTTCTTGCCATTCATGATTCACACACGACTGAATTAATTAAAAACTGCAGGCAGTCCCCGAGTTATAAACATCCGACTTACGTACAACTCACACTTAACACTCGGAGGCTATTACATAAGTCCCTGGGTGACATGCATCAGAATGACATGCAACTCGTACTTATGAATGGAGGCTATGACAGGTATTAGGTATGTGCACCTGTTCCAACTTTGTAGACAAATTCAGCTTAAGAACAAACTTACGGGACTGATCTCATTCATACACTAGGGGCTGCCTCATACATTCTACTTGTTTTTTAACATAAACATTTCAGTAAGAAAAGTTGATGAATTATGCAACAAAGAGCATAAAACTCTTGCCAACTTAAAATGTACTAGGCCATGTTCTAGAGAGCTGCTATACAACCATTTGTAGACAGTTGATAATGCTTTAATCTACTTTTAGGGGATATTTCATATATTTTGCCTTGAAGAAATATTATTTAATTAAAAAGAAGCAAGAACTAGATTATCTATTTTTTTTTAATTGCTGAGGGCATGACAATACTCCACATACTTATCCGTCATACATATTCTTGGATAAGAATCATCAGCTTAGTCAGAAGGGGCAGAGACGTGAGAGGTTAAGCACGGACCTGGTTAATTTTTGATCAGCTTTAATCTTGGTCATGTGAAAAAGCAAAGAGGGAACTTCTTTCCAACACCATAAAGTCACCCCTTAAAATGTGTCCGCCCCTGCGCATGCTACATCTTCATTTTTTTCACATTTTCTCACATCCTTAAACTTGATCCCATTGTCCAAAATCACACAGAGCTGTGAATGGACATGGATGATAATCAGGGATAGAAGTTTTAAGTATTTAGATTTTCTTCTTAGCTTTTAAGTCTTAATGTGTGAATATTGCCCTATAATTATAAAAAAAAGTCTTACAGTTAAAAAAAGGACAACGCGTACTATTTGTGATTATACTTTACTAAAATAATATACTCAGGAAAGAAAATTGTGTTTTACGTATATTTAAATAGAATTGCAAAAATGGAATTATTTGGAATTAATGGAGTTATTCTTCGCTCAAACCTGAGACCACAGACTCTTGGAGGACTTAACGTGTTCTCACTGCATGACACTGCATGACTGTCAAATAAACCCGTCCTGATCAGCATTGTAATGGACCCAACAAATGCATGATGATAATTGCTTAAAATGTACCTTTTTAATATAATAGCACTAATTATCAGCCACCCTTTACAATGAGTAGATAATTGCTATTAATTTCTTTGGCATTCACTGTAGTTACATTAATCACAATGAGCTCATTTGACTTTAATGTGAATAAAATATGTGATGCCATTGGAATCCCATTGTAATTTGTCGGTGCATAAATGCCCACTGATTGGGAAGCATCATGTGCGTCTCGCTCATAGAAGGTGAGGCCTAAATGTGAACAGTGCTGCCTCAGTCCTTGGTAATGAGAAGGGTATATTTCAATAAAAGGAAACTTTTAGGGAAAGCTTACATCGAGCCAAAAGATTAAGTTTTTAAAGAATAGATGACTAAAATTTTGCATACCGGTTTTGTGATGACAATGACAAATGACGGGATTGTCCCAACATTTTGAAGCCATCTTCACCAATAAGATGATTAAAAGTAAGAAATCTAGACATAGTCCTCCAGGCTATGTAAATTGCTGGCTATATGACATTGGCAATTGATAACCCATGTAAACATTAAATATCTTTTTTTTTTTAAAATTATCTTTTGAGACAGAGTCTTATTCTGTCACCCTTGGTCGGGTGCCATGGTATCATCATAGCTCACAGCAACCTCACACTCTTGGACTCTGGCAATCCTCCTGCCTCGGCCTCCATAGTAGCTGGGACTACAGGTGTTCACTAGAACAGGGGGCTAGTTTTTCTAATTTTAGTAGAGATGGGGGTCTTCTTCTTGCTCAGGTTGGTCTTGAACTCCTGAGCTCTGGGAATCTACCTGCCTCAACCTTCTAGAATGCTACGATTTCAGGTGTGAGCCACTGCACTCCACCAGCATTAGATTTCTTAACTCTGGAGGGAAGCCACATGCCCACATTACAGTATAGTGAAAATTTCACATAAAAACATTAAATACGATATTTTGACCCATAGTATCAAATACTCAATAAATGTTAACCATTAATATTACTGACAGTGATAAAGAACAAATTTAAAGTAGATGGAATCTATGCTACCTTTGGGATTGAAAACATCTGTAATAATTTTACAGATAATCTTCATAGAACTATTAAATGAGCAAGTTTTAGTCTATCATTTTTTACTTATTTACCATTGAGAATGAGATTTCTCTGCAACTGGTTACATTTATCCCTGAAAGAGGTCAGATGGGGTTACGAAGCAGCCACCACATATAACATTTCTCACTTCGTCGATTGCAGTGTTTCCTGAGCTACTTATACCGATGAGCTTTTCTAAGTAGGTTTTGTAGGGTGAGGGGTTGCCTCCTTTTACCCATTGTACCTGGTTTCAATTTCTTCAAGCTTATCAAAGAAATGTTTCTTCCTCTAAGTGAGCTCTTTGTTAAAAGTACTTCATTATATCAAGTTAGGTAATGTCATTTATAACAGGAAAAGTGTATTGTTTGTCCAAGAAAAGCAAAATATCCCCTTGCAAACTGACAGATATTCACGCTTGCTGACTGGCTGAATTTAAATGGACTTGTTTGGCATAGACCTTCCTGTCAGAGCCTTCCTTCCATACCCGGTACTATTGCTGACAACACGGCCTTGCATATGCACGCCTCTAAATAATTGCTTCTGTCCTCTTGCTGCGCGTCTGTGGATACCTATGTGTAGACACACATAGATCAGTTCCTAAAGTTTCTTTCTAACTAGGACTCAATCTGAGATATTATACCACGTATAGGAAGTAACATCTGGGTGAATCCCTCATCTTTCTCCTGAATGTTGCAGGAAATAATGGATGCAACTAATGACATCAAGGCCCTTCATTTTCCAAGGGTTGTGCATCTGAAAATTTGGGGGAAAGTTCACTGAAGAGTCAGGTAGCATATTTTTCCCTCAATTAAATGGTGTAGGAGGAGATTTCTTTTATCTTTATATGCTGATCGCATAATCCAGTCCATCACTTTAGCATCCCATAAAGTAACTAAACGTTCCTGTACAAACAAAGCACTTGTTATGTCAGAATGAAGGCTACAACATTCCATGAAGGTTAATGAAAATGCATTTTAGAAATCGGAAATAAGATTAGGGGTGACATATTATTCTCTGCCACGAGGGATTCTTCAGGCAGCCAGGAAAAATACACACACAGCTTTTCTGGTTTTGTCATCATACCAGACTACCAATTATTAAGGAATTCAGAAATAATTGTCACCTTAGGGCTCTGGAGAGTAGCATGAATTAGGATGGGGTGGTTCTACATGCTGCTGCTATGGGAGCGCAGCCTGCACTTGGCATTCCTTGTTGCCTGAGAGAAAGCCCAGGGTCAGACAAACTCACATGGTTTCTTCCAGGTTTAAAGTATCGTAAAAAACAATATTTATTACATTAAAAATGATTTCTAAGAACTCTAGTTTTCATGAACCCCAGTACTGAACTCCAGTGCATAAACCATATCCATATTTAATTACAAAATTGGGTCACTGTCATAGCTCTATAAGCACATACCTCTTGGTATATAACACATTGCCATGATGATCACGCCGGCAGGATCTGCTCAGGATAGAGAGTCCTTAAGGTCTGACGGTAACAGCACACCACAAGCAGAAATAAGGAGGTCAGTTACAAATGTGGAGAAATAGCAACTAACGCATTTGATTAGTTGATGAAACAAATAAAAGATGGTTTTTTAAAGAGTTGTGGGGCAGGTGTTTGGAGACTTGTGGCTTCAAAGCTTTAAAGTGCTCTTTTTATCTCTATGAAATTATTGAAGCAGCAATCGAGTTGCAAGTTAACAATTGTTTCAAGGTTGTGGGGAATTATGAGTAAACATAAGAGATTGTTACTAAGAAAGATTTCATAGTTGTTCATGGTAATCTATCCCCAGCCTTCATATAATTTTTGAATATTTATACACAGTAGAATCTCTGTAAGTGGAACACTCAAGAGACTGTAACAAACTGGTCAACATAACAAAGGCGATCAGCGTTAGGAACCGAGCATACTGTGCTGATATGTACATGTGGTTCTGTGTCTGGTCTGTGAAAATTAGGTCAACTTGAGGAGGTGGTCAGTGTAGGGAAGTGATCAGCTACAGAGGCTCTACTGTAACTGAAAAAATTTGTTGTTTCTGTAACTGTTTGTTACTGTCTCTTGAGTGTTCGACTTACAGAGATTCTACTGTGTATAAATATTCAAAAATTATATGAAGGCTGGGAATAGATTACCATGAATGACTATAAAGTCTTTCTTAGTAACAATCTCTTATGTTCTACAACATTCTATTGTTAGAAATACAAACTAATTAGCATCTTATAAGACATGTTTCCTAAAGGAAAGAATGTATGTCTCTCTGTTTTGTTTCTTGATACATTCCCGGGACCCTAGAACACTGATTGAACCATATCAGGTGCTCAATAAATATATGTTGATTGAATAAAAGTTTATCTCTGAGAGGTTGCATGGTAGGTATCTATACTAACTCTAAGATGAGGAGCTCAAACATTGATCTTTTAAAAAGCATTACCTGGTTTTTTCCATTTATTGTCCTTTTCTATAAATTAATGGAATGAGCAAAGTGGCTTGGTATTGTGTATTAAACACAGGACTCTTGTGCCAGATTTCTTGGGTTCAAATATCAGCTCTACCTTTTACTATCTGTAAACAAGGTCAAAATAAGAAATTTCTCTGTACTATGGTCTCCATGATAGGAAATAGGGTTTGATAGAAGCAGTTAACTCCCAAAATTATGAGGGAACATTTAAAGTGCCTACAAGAGAACTTAGCATGTAATGAGTGCTCCGTAAAGTAGCTGGTACGAATGTGTTACATCTACAGTAACTCTTCTCATGCTGGGTATTTCCATTTTGGTAGGATTATCTAAAGGCTGCAGCTGAATTATTTTCCTGGCAACTGAGAAGCACCTCAATGCTATATGCCTACTATATAGCTACAGAGTATTATTGCAAGTTGTTTTTATACCCATATTTCCCACTTCAAACCACTGCTTTTTAAGAGCATCATCTTGCTATATGTATTTCCATATTTCTTGGAAGCAGGACACTCTGATACATAGTACAATGTTTTAACTGATGAATGAATGGGTAAATCACTATGCAATTATTTGGCTTCTCTGTGTATTCTCCTGAATGCGCAGATCAAATTATTTCTTCTCTGGTGCAAATTCCAGGAGATTAGTTGTTATGAACAGAATTTTTATATAAAATGAAGAATTTGAAGTTGAAATGTATTCTAATAAATGTCTTTGAGGGTTTGCAATTCCATCAAAAGGTATTTAGTAGAGACTGAAAAAGAATGTTTTGTGTTTTTGTTTTTTAGTTAACATTGGAAATTAGTACTAGAAATTAGATATGCTTTCTGAATATAGGTTGTCCAAGGTCCATAACCATGATACAATCTCTTAATTAGCCTTTAGCATCTGACATCATTTACTAGACCTTTAGATCACTTGGGTTTCAATTACAAAATGTAGAAAACTCTTTTCCATATTAAAGAAACAAAATGTTTAACATTTATAGAAATGTGAAGAGCAGACTTTGAATATTAATTCTCCCCACATTTTTGTCTAGAGTTTATTTGGGGTTTTGAAAGTGTTAAGTTTATGTGGCAATATGTTTTGGTCATCCGCAAAACTATTATTGTTTCCTATAGGGGAATCGTATGTGTCACGTCCTTGGGGAGCAATATTTCTGAAATGTTGATGCTCTTCAAGTCACAGAAAGTGTCAAAGGCTTTCAAAACCGTAAGAGGCAGATCATGTTCAACAAAAACTTTCAGGATTTCAATCTTTCAGGAAAGCAGCAAAACTGAGATTTGATCCGTTTCTTTTCTACCTTCCGTCATTCTCAGTACCGATGACATTTTGACATCTTTTCAATGATGGAAAGCGTTTATATGTTATTTCTCAATCATTCCTTTTTTTACTCAGAGAAACATAATGACATAATTTAACACATTTAAAGAAAATAATACCTGATTTCCATTATATTCCAATTCTTGAAATTATTTTTGGCAAAGTCATTTTATTCAAATAAAAAATTTCAGCCCCATTTTAAAATTCTGATGTAAGTGGTCCAGAAAGCTCTTGCATGTTTTGTATTTCAAATTATCAAAACCAATTTATTTGTATTCAAGGAATAATGCTGTTTAGGGCAGATTAATTGAAGAGATGATGGTCTTCCAGGTTTAGCAAACTCCATTTCTTTGTCCAAATTTTATTTTAGGTGCAAAATGTATAAAGACTGTTTATACTGAGTAGTTTTTAAGGAGAATATTTCTGAGAATTCAGGTCTGTAGTGAGTTTGGCCCACTCACTGTCATTTAATTAATTATAAATTTTTGAAATAGATACGATTTCTTGTAGTCCCCATGAAAGTTATCTGTTTTCTTATGTGTTACAATGGACAAAACTGAAGTAAGTATAATCTTACATTTCAAATCAGTGATTTAACTAGGTCCTTCAGTTTGTTATTATTGTTTGTCTTAATTTGGGAGGTTCCCTTGTTAGATTATACTTCCTTAGTGCTCTTAAATTGATTACAAAAGGTGGAGGTATATCACTTGAGCATTATTGTCTAAGACATTTCGTTTCGATACATAATTAGCATTTCTGCCTTTCTTTCCTTGTCAAGATCACTTGTAAATAAACATTTTGCGTTAAAACACACACTTTTAAAAATTTCATTAAGTCTGATTTATTTACTAAAGTTTCTTAGACTCTGATGATTGTCCTAGCTAAAAATAGTGCACTCTTTAAGATGTTCATTTTAGAGCTGATGATTGCCGGAATCTGTATATGAAAATGGAAAATAATTTATATCACGCAGAGAAAGAACATTGTCTCCTGCAGTGATTATCTTTAACAGGAGGACTAGCCTGTCCTGTCTGCACCTGGAACAACAGATACCTCCAATCTAGCATGACACTCCAGTGACAGTCTTTATCTTCCATTGTCACTTAAAATATGGAAAGGAATTTTTTTGAAATTTCCCCAAAGTACCAGATATGCTGCAATTCCCAGTCGTGTACTTGTTTGCAAGGCAGAACTGAAATCAGCTAGAAAACTCAACTACTTAGTTATACAACAGTGACCAGAGAATTTCACAAATGTAAACTTACCCACTGTGTTCTTTGAACTAAATCTGCTAAACTATTATTTAAAATTTGGACAGTGAAGCCTTTCCACGTCTAAATAGAGAACCATTCTGAATAGTTAAATGTCTCATTTTAATATTATTCTTACCTAGTGTTTAAAAACACAATTTAAAATATTGTAACCACAATGGGCTTATTGAATATATTTTGAGTGACAGATGGTAAAATTGTCATACGCTGAACACACATGCACATTTCAATCTTTGTTATTTTGCCGATATATTAAGAACATATAATTCAAACATTATAATAGCTGTCATCAAAGATATTTGGATTATTTTAATAACTTTATTTTAAATAAAATTAAATCAATGCTAAAATATATGTACTACAGTTAACATTTAGTAATTCTTGTTGAACGTATACATAATGATGCTTGGCTAATTAAAGAAATACATTCTGAAATGGCTCATATGGACAATGTAAGTTAAAACATAAAGATAATATAAATTCAATGAAAGGTGAATAAGAGAGCCTATGCTGAAAAAAATGTAATTACAAATCACTATAAGTAATATTTCTGCCTCATTAGAAGTTAAAAGGCATCATTTAAAAAATGATTTTTTTTTCTTTTTTTTTTTTCATTGATTATATGTAGTAGAAATAGCCCAAGGTAAAGCAGGGAGTGTGAGTTGCTTGAGTCTTTATCTCTGTTACTGCTTTTACAATAAATTAAAATGGATGCACAGAGAGTATATCAAGTTCATAGATTTGAAAAGTATACACTATGATTGTGCTAGATCTTCATTCCAAAACTGAAAAACCAGAGTGGACTATTAAATTTAAAAGAGTCTCATCTAAAAATAAAATTTAAACTATGTAGGTTTATTTTGGTCTTCATCATATTTCTTGATTCACTCTAATGACACAGATCAGACATCATGGACGTCAATGAATGTTACAGTCATTTCCTTAGCTTACCTCTCTGATCCCCGTATACATGAGTTCCTACTCTGTGACCTCCATCACTTTGATATTGCTCTGCTACCAGGTGTAATTTATTACTTCCTCAACACCGAACATGATGCCTCCTTAAAGACTTGGTTCCATTTCTCTTACTCATGCATCATCTCATTCATCCAGCAGAGCTCCTTGAGTGCCTGCTAAGTGACAGATGCCTGCCCTGCCCTTTGATAGAGAACTAGACGTAGGTTGTGCCTTTTGTAAGCGATTCCTCAAACTTTTTCTTAGTCACCGAGGATGAAAAGAGCTTTCTATTCTGTAGAGATGCTATAGACTTACAGTTTATGAAATTTTATCACAGAATTTATCCAGTCCTTTGTGATAATAAATATCTTCTCACCAGCCCACCTTATTCCCCAAACTGGATTGCATACAATGTTTCTGTAATGCTTCCATCAATGGAGTGTTACAATAGAATGTTCTGTCTGCCAAAAACTCTTTTATATTTGCCTAATCTCTCACTTTATTTGGATATCTGCTGAGGTATCACCTTGTCAGAAGGGTCATTCAAACCTACCTTAAGATACGTGTTAAAACTAAACTAAGACAGTGTCACACCACATCACTACTGTCCTCCTGCTTTTCTTTTACTTAACTTTGCAGATCAACTCTGTGGTGTGCGACATATTTGGTAAGTTTCACTTTTCCCCAACCACAGAATAATGTACATGGCATGAGAGCAAGGACTTTATTACCTTTGTCTCATAGGGCTGACACATGTTAGATAATTAATATTTGCTGAATGGATGAAAGAATGGTTATTTATGTCCAATCAGAGGTGCTATTTACAACTGTTGCTAAGAATAAAACTGATGGGAAAAGTAAGTGTCATTCTAATTTTATAGGTGTACTATATCTTTGAGATCAAAGTTAATAAAATATAGAAAATTATTTCAAAAATGGAATGCAGATTTTTAAGCACAACTAAATGTTGATTGGAACTGGAGACTATGAACTGTCTAGCTCTAACTGGAACACCGGATTGGATATATGTTGATTGGAACTTGAAAATATGAACTGCCGAGCTCTAACTTGAACATTGACAACATTCTATCCTGGGGATAGTATGTATATTTTTAAATGCCAAGAGCAAATTTAACTCTAGCTCTTGCGATGCAGAAAGTCTGAATTATGTTCACATGCTATTTTTCCAGTGTCCTTGGAAAAAATAATCTGGCTTCTCTTCACACTCCATGATAATTCTTATGTAAATTCCATTATTGCATCATTGTTACTGTAATTTTCCTCCCCCATTCTCTCAACCAGGCCTGGGTTTGTGGCATACATTGCATTTTCACAGATATCTTATATGATGCATTTAAACGTGGAATGCAGACTGAGCAGATGGCACATTTTACAGTTTCATTTAAGCTGTGAAATAATGGTTTGGAATTTGAATACAAATTTTTGATTCTAAATTCATGTTTAGAATTCTAATATACCATATTTGATGTATTCTTAAGAAATAGTGGTATAAAAGAGTATATCATCAATAGATTTTGACTATATTTACATTGTTTTAATAATGAAAATGTGTCTGATTAGATTTATTTAAAAAAATCTAATTGGCTCTATGCAACCAAACTAAGTAAAAATTCATTGGTCCATTTTAGAGATTTAATTAATTGATAAAATTCTCCAAATGTTATAGACATCTTAGAGCAACACTGTGTCATCCAGTCTGTCTATTGACTATTTTTTTTGTTTGTTTTACTTTTATTAAAGTAACTTCTCTGTTCATTTTGTTACCTGCTTCAGGGCAGATATATATTTTTTCTGGATTCTGGGTGTTTACTGGAAGTTGATAATGGCCTTGTATCATGGTTTGTGCTCTTTGAATGGCATTATACTCACTCCTTATGAGTCTCATAGGTTATTTGTTTTAAAAAAAAATACGAGTTAAGAGATTTCTATTTTTCTAGCTCAGAATTTCTCCCTCTTCTGGAAAACAATAACCTCTTTATTTACAATGATCTCTGATTGACCATTCTGTTGTAGAGGAAGTTTCTGAACATTCTGCTGTAAGTAAAAGGCTTTGTGTGATTGCTTTCCTAGGGAATATTTTCAAATATTTTCTACCCTTAATAAAAATAAAAAATCACAAGTTATGTAATTATATGCTAAATCTTAAAGTCATTTATTCATAAAATTATATCATTTATTTCAATGTGTCTCTGTATGTGTATGATGTGTGTGGGGTGGCTTGTGCTACTTCACTCTGCCATATGTCTAGAACATTCTATGTTTCTTTATAGTTGTACTTAATTCCATTCTCACATAAATAACTAGATTTATTAGTTTTCTAGTTTACATTGTGAGATTATGAGACATGGTCACCACTAAAAGTTTCCAAGTCAGAAAGTCTCAAAACAACAAATACTGGTATAGTTGCAGAGAGAATGGAACTTTTATACACTGTTGGTGGGACTGCAAACTAGTACAACCTCTGTGGAAAGTAATACAGAGAAACCTCAAAGAACTGAAAGTAGACCTACTATTTAATCCAGCAATCTCACTATTGGGTATTTATCCAAAGAAAAAAAAGTCATTTTATCATGAAGACACCTGCACCCAAGTGTTTATTGTAGCACAATTCACAGTTGCAAAGATGTGGGATCAACCCATGTGCCCGTCAATAAATGATCAGATTAATAAAATGTGGTACATGTATACCATGGAGTACTACTCACCATAGAAAAATCATGGATTTTTGTAACAACTTGGATGGAAATGGAGACTATTCTTCTAAGTGAAGCATTACAGGAATGGAAAAACAAGCCCCACATGTACTCAATATTAACTTGTAACTAATAGATCAATATCCACTTTCACCTATTGTAGTAAAAGTCAACAGAAAGCAGGCAAGTGGGAGAAGGGAAGGGGGAGGGGTGAATTCACTTGTGATGGTACAATGTGTGCTGTCTGGGGCATGGGCACACTTATAATTTTAACTCAAACTGCACCAAAGCAATTCATGTATCCAAAACAGTTGTACCCCCATAATATTCTGAAATTTAAAAAAAATAGAGAAAAAATAAGGAAAATAAGAAGGTCTAGATGTTAAATCCCCAAACTAAGACTGATGAAACACAGACAATTAAAATAAACCCCGAGTACCGTTCCGTTCTCCAAGGTGAGAAGTGGCAATTGGATGGGAAAATCTAAGGGAATTATTTCCAGCTATGAAAGTAGGATGAGCTAGCGAGTGGCTTGTTTATGAATGACCTTACCATCACGTCAATGAATATAAAATACCTAAAGCCAATTAGAAGAAAAAAGGTTTCTTTTGTACCCCAAAATGATCCAATTTTTGGCCATCAGAGACACATAATGAAAATCAGAGAACTTATGAAAATTAAAGAGAAAGGTTTTCAAAGATTTTCAGACAAAAGAAAATCAAAAGCTTCATACCTATTGTCAGACAAGATTGTATGCTAGGTGGAGACATCAAATAATTCAGAGGAAAGACATTTCATTGATTAAAGTTGAATTCCACTGTGACATTAGGAATATCATCCTCAAAATAACTTATCAGTTTTAGTAATGTAGGGTGGCACCTGTGGCTCAAAGGAGTAAGGCGCCAGACCCATATGCCGGAGGTGGTGGGTTGCAACCCAGTCCCAGCCAAAAACTGCAAAAAATATATAAATAATAATTGAAAAAAAGTAAAGTGTGAACAATTATACAATAAATGATAAATAGAAATAGTAGCAGGAGATTTTAACCTTCGCCTTTCAAATAGTGAAACATCCAAAAAGACTGAGGGAATAGAATGGTCCACATATCCACAGTGTTATTCTCAGCCCTTTATTGTCTCTTCCTACCAACTCATTCTGCTTTGTTGCCGTGTGATTCCCGTAGTTCCTGGGGACATTTTCCCTTTCTGGTGATGTCACACTTGCCCAGGAGCCTGACTTTGGTCACTGGGATTTAACTGAATAAGGTCACATTAGGTTAAGAGTTTTGCATGTTTCTGCCAGTTCTCTCCCAACTCAGAATAAGAACAATGCACAGAGAAGAACCACAGGCTTCCACCAGGGAAGAGCTGCAGACACCCGACATAGAATGTGATACATAAACAAAAATAAGTGTTTGTATTAAAGGCCACTGAGATTTGGAATTGTTATTACTATATGGTAATGTAGAGAGATTAGAAAGCTTAATGTTGATGTAATTAAATATCTAGAGCTCTAAACACCTAAAATAGGAAGTAAAACTTCTATTGAGGTATGTATCAAACATTTATAAGAGTACCTCAAACATTTCCAGAAAGTCTAACAACACAAATAATATAGTCTTTGGTTATAATATCAGAAAATGAAAACATATAAGAAATTCAAAATAAAATTTCTTATTGAACAGAATTTTAGAAGACTTTAGTTGGACTTTGAAAAATGTTGGGAATTAGGAACCCCAATGCCCTGAACAGTTAAAAATCCATATTTACCTTTTGATTCTCTAAAAACTACTAATATTCTACTGTTGACTGTAAGCCCTACTGATAAACAGTAAACTGACATACAATTTTACATGTATGTGTATTATATGCTATGTTCTTTCAATAAAGTAAGGTAGAGGAAAAAACATATTATCAAGAAAGTTGTCAGAAAGAGAAAACATATTTACTGTTCATTAAGAGGAAGCAAATCATCTTAAGAGTCTTCATCTTGACTTTCTTCAAGTGGGTCAGGCTAAGGAAAGGGCAGGAGGGTGATAGGAGCAGAAAAAAATCCAATGTAAGGGGATCCAAGTAATTAAAACCTGTGTTGTTGAAAAGTCAAGTTCATGTCCTAAACATATTTTTAATAGTAAAGGAATTCACAGTCAAAATTGCAGAATGTCTATAAATTAACGATATTGCCGAAAGCACTGTATGTATTATAAATTATGCTATGTAGCTCTAACATTCCTCAGAGGAAAATCCATCGCTTTCAATTCATATATTACCAAAACAAAAAAATAATAAAATTAAAAAGCCCAAACATACGAATAAATAAAAAAGCTGACCATGTTTATGAAAAAAAGACTCAACATTTTAAAGATACAAATTCTCTAATTATAGCTTCTTTTAATAGAAATACAAACAGTTCCTTTGTGAAATAAACTACAAAAGTAAACTGAAATTCATTTGGAATAAAAAAAAAATGGTAAGGAAGAAAAGCGAGGCAAAGAGATTGATGTGATAGGCCCAACCCTCTGTTCCCACATTGAGATGTATTATACAGTAGCATCAATGGTACAGTGTGGTTTTGAAGCCTGAATAGACATACAGATAAATGGAACAAAAATGACAAGTCAATTAAGAGGCTGAAATGACTATTAAAATTTAGGGCATGATAAAGGTAGCCTCTGAATCAGTATTGACAAATGATGTTGATAAAATTGAGTCGACTCTCTGGGGAAGGAAAAGCTACGTGAGTGACAGACATACCTTACACAGAAAGAACTGTGGGAGAATAGGTTTAAATATTAAAAAGATCACCTATGCAAGAATTATGGGAACATACTGGAAATTATTTGTAGTAGAGTAGAAATGGGTAATGCCTTAATGTGGATTGATAAACTGCTAAAAAAGTAATCCCCTGGGGAAAGATACAAATAAATCAAAATATAAATGGCAGGCTGACAGAAAATGATTTGTAATTGAAATCACAGGGAAAGGACTACTGTTTTTACTATATAAAGAGGTACTAAAATCAATAATAAAGCATAGAAATACTCGGGAGAAAAATGAACAGATGGTATGACAGTCACAACACGTGAAAGGAGCTAAAAATAACACTAACACACCTTGTATAGCAGCTTCAAACATGATACACGAATGAAACCTAAAATATAATTTAAAAAATTATTTTTTGTCACTCAGATTGACAAAAATAAAAAATGAAAAATGTTTGATAATAGAGTAGGGGAAAGAGGAGTATTTAGAAATAAGAACTCACAGAAAATGCTGCTCAAAGTGGTGACTGAGGTCACTTGTACTGAGTACTCCAACACTGAGTAAAATATAGAACATGTGTGTACCGGCTCCTGCGGACTTCATTTGTAGAAATACATTTCATAGATTTATTCATTCACGTAGGACCTTAGCATTGCTTGCAGAAGGATTTTATATAAAATTTATTATAACAAACAGTGGAATGCAAAGTACATTCTAAAGGGTTAAGATAACCCTGATAGCTTGTATGGAAATATCTCCAAAGTTTTCTTTAGTTAAAATGCAATGGGCAAAATGGAATATATATTACACTGTTATTTAGCAAAAATGATATGAAATTTGTAAAAAGAAAAAAAAAGAAAGAAATGAAAGATATTTGCTCATTCACTTAAAAAATATTTACTGAAGATGTTCTGTTTTAGGCTCTTCGGATAAATAGCAAACAAAACAATCTCTGCTCTCATGGAGGCTTCATTTTAGTTTACACATGTCCTTGACTATGCTTTGAATGTCAGAAGTACTTGCAGAAATAATAGTGATTTACTGATGAGTTGGCTTTCCTGTTACTTGTTTCCACTTAGTTTGTTTTTTAATGGTAAGTGTTCAGAGAGAATTAGAATATTTTTTTCATAGAAAGTTAAATCACTCTTGGATTTTAATATAAAAGGCTGGCACATATTGGTGAAGAGAAAGTCGTTTGGTTCTGGGGACCTGGAATGGCACAAGCAATGAGGATGGCCGGAGATGACCGTGGGTTAAAATCCAACTTGCTTAGCTTCAGTGGAAGGGACACGAGAGAGACCGACGATAAATAAACGACAGACATGGTTTATAGAGGCAGGATCTTTTGACGCTGATAAACTCCCAATTTGAGTTTGGAGAGAGAAAAGGTATAATGAAACTGATTTATGATTATAAAACTTTTAAAGAATCAAACCACTAATGCAAGAGTAAATATAAAGTATGCTAATTTAAACATCAGGTATCTTACAGAACCAAAAAGGCGAAGCCCTTGCCCAGGCTCACACCCCCACTACGTAAACAAAGGGGGAGGACAGGCTTCCTGACCCACAGCCCTTGGGTGGTTGTTTAAAAGATAAACTGGAAGAGAGAGAGGAGGCAGCCAAAGAGGAAATATGAGGTTTCAAATGAAAGAGCAGTGACTTCATTGTCACAGGGATAACTACTAATTAGTTAAGACCACAGAGGATAAATTACATAAGAGAAGGTCTCCACCCAGGTGGATTTGGGTCTCTAAATCCAAGGGGGAATGGCAAGGTTAGCGGGGAGATACCCAGGTATACATCCGATAAAGCCTTTGAAATTAGTCCTGTGACACAAACTGCCTACCCCAAAATTCATTAAGTTGAAAAAAAAAAGTCATTGCAGCGTAAATATCTTCAACTGTGATTGTGAATCGGGTACTAGAAAGAACATCGGATTTAAATGTTGAGTCTATAACTGATAAACTTCACTACCCTGGAAAATGTTTTAACTTCTTAGAAGTCCACCTTCTTTGTTCATAAAATTGGAATCATGATACTTGTAAAATTCCTTTTCCAGACTCTGTCTATACCTATAGACATGTACATAGGGTAAATAGTCATAACACACAAAGGTACATAAGGTACCTGAGTTACATAAGAACTGATTTTCTCCACAGTTCGACTCAAGTCAGGTAGAGTCTAAGCATGCAAAGTCTTCTGTGTACATACAGGGGAAGAAACACATCAAGCCCAGACATTTCTTGCTTTCATCAACTCGTATCTTAACAAAAGGATTATTATGAAATTATTAAATCTGCAGTGTAGAATAAGAGCTTTTTATAATTAACTACATTGTTTTCTTAATTAGCCTCACAGAAAGACATAATTCAGGCCTTGAGTACATTTCAAAATCTTTATCTCACCTGTTCCCATTGTTGAATTTTTAAATTCAAAACTCCATTCATATTGAATCACTCTCAGGTCCCTGATGCTTTGTGCTTCTGTAAGATTTTCAGCATATTTGAACGAGCTCCCCTTCTGCTTAGTTTCTGTCTTGCCACGGTCAATATTCTCCTTTTCTTCCTCTACTTTATCAGCTTATCTTTGCCTTCAGCTAGTCATCAGCTCTCAGCTGTGCCTATCACGCAGTCCAGAACATATCACACACCGTCTACACCTACTCCCACTGGTATTAAATAATAGTTGGAATGCCGTCTTACATTGGGTTATTACTACATGCTGAGAGATGGTTGAATGTTTTATCTAATTTTCTCATTTACTGCTTTAAATAAACCATGAAACATCTGAACCATTAATATTTCCACTTTACAGGTGTGAAAAATTAGGCTTGGAAAAGGCTAAGTACACTGCCTAACGTCCAGGAGCTGGAGTTCAAACACAGCTTCCTGACTTTCCAACAACCTCCCATGATTCACCTGCACTTGTGCCTACCTACTTATATGCATTTCTCAATTACCTTTAAAGATTCCTGAGGTCAGAGATAGTATTCTTTTCTTTGATCTGTAATACCTAGCAAGGTGCAGTTCTCACTGATGCCTGCGGATGTCAAGGTCATTGCCCGTGATGAGATTTGGAATGTATCAGGAGCCAGAGAGGGGTAGACTTTATCCAGTAGGAGACCAAGTACAGGGTGAAAATGGAGCATTCTGTATCCAGTCATCCTTCATGGAAGGAGGCTTGAGTGCCTGGAATCTGACACTTCTGGGGATGGCCCAGGTGTGATGACGTGACCTGCATCATCTTTTACTTTGTGACAGCTAACAAACCAAAGTGTCTGCCAGGAACTGGAAGTGCTAGTGTCTGAGGGGCTGAGGACAGTGGCAAGGATGTTGACAACTGGGCCAAGCACCCTCCCTCCCTCATGCCCACCCAGGCTGCTGCTGAGCCCTCCATCGATTCTTTCTTAAATAAATGAGCAATTAAAACCATCAACATTGTTTAAGCGTGTCCATATGTAATACACAGGGAAATTTCTGGATACACAGACATGTAAGTGTATATATATGGCCAAGATTATAGGAAGTTTGATTCTAATTTTGCTTTTAAGTTTTCTCTTTTCTCTGTTGGACCTGTGCTGAGTTTCCTGCCAGTCAGCATTTCTCCTATACTTTTCTGTATGACCAACCCATTTTTATTGCTTATCTTTCTACACTTTTAGA